>PVKM010000626.1:0-99846 GCA_004027735.1 Carollia perspicillata
AAGAGGAACACACCAAGGCACATCATCATTAAGTTACCCAAGATTAAAGACAAAGAGAAAATCCTAAAAAGCTGCAAGAGAAAAGGGTACAGTTACCTACAAAGGAGTTTCCATAAGGCTATCAGCTGATTTCTCAAAAGAAACCTTCCAGGCAAGAAGGGGCTGGAAAGAAGTATTCAAAGTTATGAAAGGCAAGGACCAACATCCAAGATTGCTCTATGCAGCAAAGCTTTCATTTAGAATGGAAGGGCAGAGAAAGTGCTTCTCAGATAAAGTCAAGTTCAAGGAGTTCATCATCACCAAGCCCTTATTATATGAAATGTTAAAGGGACTTATCTAAGAAAAAGAAGATAAAAAATATGAACAATACATGACACAAACTCACAACCATCAACAAATGAACCTAAAAGAAAAGAAAAGCAATGAAAACAAAAACTAAGGAAACAACCAGAACAGGAACAGAATCAGAGAAATGGACATCACACAGAGGGAGTTGAGTGGGAAGGGGGAAAGGAGGAATGGGGGGAAAAGGTACAGAGAAGCAGCAGCATAATTAGTAGGCATAAAATAGATGGGGAGAGATAAAAATGGTATAGGAAACAGAGGACTCAAAGAACTTATATGTATAACCCATGGACATGAACTAAGAGGGCGGAATGCTGGAGGGTTGGGGGGACAGGGTGAAGGGGGTATAAAGGGGAAAACACTGGGAAAACTGTAATAGCATAATCAATAAGAAATACTTTTAAAAAATTAGGGGTTATAGGAACAACAGTAATTGCCTTTTTTCAGGATATTCTGCTATGAGTCAGGTAAATATATATATTTTGGCAAGATATCTGAGATACATTCATTACTCAGTTAAAAAAAAAAAAAAAGACCAGTAGGTCTGTCTCATATGGTTCAATTGGTTAAGAGTGTCTTTCCATAGACCAGAAGGTCATGGGTTCTATTCATGGTCAGGGCACAACCCAGGTAACAGGTTTGATCCCCGGTCAGGGTGCCAACGAAAAGGCAACTGATCAATGTTTCTCATTTCAATGTTCCTCTCTCTTTCTCTTTTCCTGTCTTTCTAAAAGCAATGAAAAGCTGCCCTCAGATGAGGAAATAAAGAAATAAAGAAATGAAAGAAAGAAAAGAAGAAAAGAAAAGACAATTATGCCCTGGCCAGGTAACTCCATTGGTTAAGAGTATCTCCCAATATGCTGAGGTTAAGGATTCGATCTCTGCTCAGAGCAAATACAAGAAGCAACCAATGAAGGCATAAATAAATTAAAAAATCAATGTCTCTCTCTCCATTCCTCTAAAAGTCAATCAATCAATCAATAAAAGACCATTATAAGAGATTGGTTACTGTAAGTGCAACATAAGTAATGCAGAAATTTGTATACCTATGTTCATGAATGCACACCCTCCCCACAAAAAATCCCTAAAAGATATATGAAGTCTGTCTAGAAAAAGTCCAACCATTGTTAATATAATGAGAATGGTTTGCACAACATCGATGTAACCTGGCTGCCAAGGAGCATGGACTGTAATGTGCATGCGTGAACAATGATGACTTCATTGTAGTGGTCAATGGGGGTGATAAACACCATTGAGGGGCATGTGTACTATGTGGCCTTCACATTCAACGTGACTGAGCTAGCAGAGAAACGAATCTGCACCAAATTTTGCATTAAGCTTGAACATTCCTCCGCAGAAACTATTTGAATGATTCAGAAGGCCACAGCTATGGGCAACTGGTGATTGGCAATTTCATCACAACACTGCACCTGCTCATGCATCACATCTTACAGAGATATTTTTGGTGAAACATCAAATCACCCAGGTGACTCAGCGCCCCTACAGCCCAGATTTGGCACCCTTTGACTTTTGGCTTTTCCCAAAACTAATCACCTTTGAAAGGGAAAAGATTTCAGACCATTGATGAGATTCAGGCAAATACAACAGGGCAGTTGATGGTGATTGGGAGAACTGTGTGATGTCCCAAGGTCCCTACTTTGATGTCCCAAGGTCCCTACTTTGAAGGGGACTAAGGCATCATTGTCTTACATACAATGTTTCTTGTATCTCGTATCGTCTGCAATAAATGTCTTTAGTTTTCATACTATATGACTAGATACTTTCTGGACAGACTTTGTCGTATAACTAAGTTCTGGGAGAGGTATGCTAAGATAATAGCAGGATTTTTCAACTTTCCTAACTTCACACTTCTGCATCGTTCGGATCTTCTAAAACAAACATGTTATTTCCATAAGCAATTAAAACAATGCAGATGTTCCATGGGGGGAGGGGTCTAAAATAACTTTCAGTAATGTGAATAATTACACCTAATTATTTTGTTCAGAAATTTGTGCTACTGATGTGTTCTAATATGCATCATGGTTTTTCTTAAGACAGGGCACATTCCTGTATGTTACCTACTCTTTCCATACCTGGTGGAGGAATCATCATCCTACGATCCTGATCCCACGGAGGAGAAAGGGACCCAGTGTCAGAAGGTTCCCTGTGAGGATCAGTTAACTTATCGCAGCTTGATTTTCTTCTTTCGTTAGTAATTAGGTGGTCCTGAGGATTTCCTGGGCCTTCTGAGCCTAATTAAAGGAAAAAAATACAATTCTGTTTTATCTAAAAAAGTATTTTAAAGCCTATGACTGAATGAATTCCAGACACTTTTTTAAAATGGAAAACAATCAGATTCTAATAATTAGGACACATTAGACTACAACTCTCTCCTACCAAAGCCATTTCTAGGACGACTCTGCCATGTGCATAAACAAGCACTTGCATGTAAAATTTGTTTTTGAATGTTATCATCACAGTATTTTAACATATAAAATTGGCGGTTAAATTTTTTTGATTTTTTTTTTACTTTAATTGTTGTTGAAGTACAGTTTTCTGCTTTTTACTCCCATTCCAGTCCACCCCGCCAGCCCTCCCCACCTCCCTCCCGTTTCCAACCTCCCTCTTATTTTTGTCCATGTGTCCTTTATATGGTGGTTAAATTTTAAATTATAAATAATATCTGAAAAATAAAAGTAGAAAGTAAATTTCAAAGTAAAGATTTCTATGAGGCAATAAAATAATTATAAAGTTTTTCTTGCTTAAACTAATCTACCAATAGTCAAAGAACATGATTTCTTTAAAAGAGTCATCTTAGCACCAATATACATACATATTTCGATAATTCTGCAACTACTCGAAGTACTTCTTAGAAAAGCGTTTTTGGAAATATATTCACATTAACTTTAGAGCCACTCAAGAAATTACATAGCAGTGCTGAAACAATGTACTTCTGTACTTCTGTACTTCTCCCCAAAATGATTTTAACCAGTCTGATTACAAACTTTAAACCATCAGATGAATTTGGCTGTAAAATGGCTTGTAGCAATATCTACAAGAAATGTCAAATTTACCTTCAAATTAAGAGCTCATAGCCCTGAAGGCAAGTCTAAAAAACAGTTTCAGAGACAACAGCACTTGGGACAAACACTTCGAGCAAAATAATATTCATCTGAATTTTAAAAATCTGTCATGCCTACATTAATAAAAGAGGGGTACCTCAATTAATAACCCACATTCAATTAAAATAGAAAAACAAATGTAAACATTATTTTAAACACTAAATAATATCAATACCTCATTTGGCCATCACTGAGGAGTGAATGAGGTCTTCTCAAAATTATATTGCCCAGAAAACAGAAATTTAATTCCCTTTCAAGGAACAGTTTTAAAAAATAAAAACATTTTGAAATAGAAGTCTTTCTAAAATGCTTCCCACATTTCAGAACCTCCTTTAAGAGGAAACAAAAATTAATTTGACCTTCTCTTCATAACTTGCACAAATCAGTGTAAGCTTTCTCTTTTTTTAAATATATAGTAATCTTGCAAAAACATTTTGATCTACTCTTTTGTAGAGTCAAGAGGTAAACTGACATTCATGTAAGAAGATTAACTATCTCTTTTCCTTATAGGTGTACATTCTATTAAATTCCCCAAATTTTTCCTTCTAGTTTGTACATCCTTTTAAGCATCAATTCAGTAGAAGGAAAATGCTGAAAAAGAAGAAAGCTATCTAGGTAAGAAATGTGCAGGAGTCAATTAGGCTAAATTCATCTAGCGTGAAGCCCAGATCTTTGAGAGAGACAGTCAAAGGCTTTCTTCTGATTGTTTACTGCCAGAGGGCCAGGTACAGGCCCACTGACTTCCTACCCGGAGGAAATTACAAACTTAAATTGCTAAAGGTTAAACTGTTTCATTCAGACCCAGTGTTATACACAAATTACTCTAAAAAGAAATTATTTTCCTTATACTCAATCTTATTCAAACATATATCTCATCCAAACTTTCAAATTTTAGAAGGTAATAAAAGGAAAAGGGAAAGGCACTGGTCATCCTTCTTTGGTGGGTCAGAGAAACTTTTAGTCCAAAGCAACTCTTTTAAGACCTGTTGATTACTTACCTAAAACCTCTATAGCTTGTTTGTTTATTTATATATTTTAAATTGTTGTTTGTTTATGCAGGTAACCAGGATATATGCTGTACAATTGCACTTTCTTTTCAATTCTTCTGTGGCTTTTCTAACAAATAGTAAAACACCCTTGCAAATAATGCAAATACATCACATCTTGAAAGTAATTTAAAAGGAGAGGAAAGTAATTTAAATAGGAGAGGAGAAATCAAAGGTAGTTTTTACTCTTATTCCAAAAATTCAATTGAGTACAAGCAATCCTTGACTTATATCATTCAACTGAAGGCGACTCACATTTGCATCTGGCCAATTTACCCTTATTTCTAGGGCACTGGTTTTGAGACTGCTGGCTGCAACCCATTTGGTGCATGAAATTAACTTAGTCTTAACCACTATTCGTTTTTAATGCAGTGGATAGAACTGAATAGAAAGTACCAGAAAGCACTGAAAATAGTAATAAGTACTATTCCATGGAACTGGTTTCAATTACATATATATTGGTGAATAATGTAACATGATATAAAATATATTTCTTACTCTAGGTCAAGGCAAAAAATTGGGGGGAAATGGATTCAGGGCCCTTACAGCACACACATGAATTTCAAAATGAGTCCCTGCCTCAGAGTGCTTAAAGCAAAGCTCTCTTAGGGCTCTAAGTGTCAATCTGCAACTCAATCTCTTTCCACAGGAGCTCTCAGTTCAAAGCCAATACAAGTAAAGGCTGTGGGCCCAATCTGCTGTGGGACTAGGAAGAAGGAAGGACCAAGGCTAAGTGTAGCAAACTGAGGATGGGGAAAGAGGATGCAAATAAGAAATGGGCTGGGAGAGAATATCTCATGAACATAAAGAAATAATTGTTTCATATTCTTGAAGGCAATTCCAAAAAAGAGACCCAAATATATTTAAAAGTTTCAGAAGGGAAGTACACAGACTCTCTGAGATGCTACTTTTTGATGACTAGTATCCATATGAATATCAGTGCTTTCCTGTGGTGGGTTTAGTTTTTTCTTATTCGGTCTCAGTATTTTCTGGTCCCACCTCACATTCAGTCTGCTAAAATCACTGACAAAAAGTGGGGAATGGAGACGACACGACACTGGTGAAGAATGCTATCAGCTCTAACAAAACAGAGGCTGGGGGCTAAAAAACTAAGAGTTTTGATTTTGGAAGATAGAAGGTTCTAATCTTTCAAATCTGCCAAAATTCAAGGGAAAATTTTAAAGCTACTTGACAAAGAGAACAAAGTATGATGAGAGAACAAAAGAGAGATCAAAAGATCACTCCAGCCCTGACGGGTTGGAGTATTGCCCCACAAAGCAAAAAATCACCAGTTCGATTCCCAGTCAGAGCACATGTCTGAGTTGCAGGTTCAGTGCCAGGACAGGGCGTGTTAGAGAGGCACATACCCATGTTTCTAACACTGACGTTTCTCTACCTCCCTTGGTCCCTCCCATCCCGTCTCTCTAAAAATAAACAAATAAAATCTGTAAAAAAAATAAAAGAGGAATATTCCAGGTACATAGGGTAACACCTGAATGAGTGCTGATGAGGTAAATGCAGAAAGACCAACAACGAATACTCAGGGGCTTGAAGTAGCTCCAGAAATTCTCAAAAATACATAAAGGAGTAAAAAGGCAGAGACTCTTCGGGTGGTTTTTCAAAGTATTAATAAATGATTTAGGTCTCTTTTAAGGTTCCCATTAAAACTGCGCACAAAAGTGGAATTCTGAATCCTTCAACACTAAAATAAAGGTTCTTTCACTTTGATTTTCTACAATAAAAAGATCATGATAATGAAGTAAAAAAAATTTTTTTTTAATTCTACATTCTAATAATGTTTCATTAAAACACAGTTTTATGCTAGGTTATATTGTTATTGTATGTATTCTTTTAAAATTTTATAGTATGTAATATAAAATATAGTTTTTAAGGTATTAAAAATGATTTTAAAAGATATGCATCAATTGCTTGACCAAAATGTATTGTATTATAACACAGTTACTAAGAGAAAAATATATTAAATTTAGGTGTCACAGAGCTCCTTTTCCAAACAAAAGTAACCCACAATAAGTGCAAGGAATGCCTGCATTTTCCAAAGAATTATTTTAAAGATTGTTTTTAAAGAAAAGTTGAGATGAAAATATAAAGTAAGGAAGAATCTAGAGTAATAAAGATGTTTAAACAAAATACCTCTTCCTCCTCCCCCTGGAAGCAAAGGTGAGAATCTGAGTGGACCCTCCAACAAAGGTGGAGGGGAGAGAAAAGCTCTCGTTTCAGATGAAGGTCGACCCAATGGTGAGGGGCCATATGGGGAATGCTCTGGAATAATTAAAACAGCATGTTTAAATTCATAGTTTCGGTTAGCTACCCTACAAATTAGAATCCCATCAACAGTTATCATCAGACCATCCTCTTGCCAATTTAAGTTTAATCCATGTCCCGAACACTGACTGTGCCTTGGGTTTTGTTTACATGGGTTAGAAATAAATAATGGAACTCTGTAGTCCATAAAATCTGTTTACCAAATGTACATTGTAGTCGATAAAAACATTATTCTCTTGATAATTAACACACATAAATAAAATAACCATACAATATTAGCAAAGAATACTGGTGATATTTTGGAGTTACAGAAGATTTGGGGAGCATGAAGTTTGTTTTGTTTTTGTTTTTAATGGCAGTATGCTTCTCAGTATCTCAGCTGGTAAGGGTTGTAACATGGAAGGGCTCAGTTTAAATCAGACCAGAAAGCCTGTGTTGAGCCATGAATTATTTGAGTCAAGCTTGAAATTTTGAAAAGTACGAGAAATAAACACAAAATATTCTAAAGCATCAGAAATTACTTGGTTCATTACCAGTGAAAAGCCAATTTACATACACTAATTCATTAAAAATTTGTCACTTTACCTATAAACCATATAACCAAAGAGCCGTATCATTTTACAAACTTTACCATTTTCAAATAATGGTTATGTTTCAAAAGATCAAAAACCAATAGCGAAAAACAAACTTAAATACCATCGAAATAATACTTTTTAAACATGTTAAATTTTATTATGTAATTTACACAATATACAAATGTAGTTACAACAAAAGATCAAAGCATTATTTACTCTCCCTTGAGACTACTGCATTGATTTCAGACAAAAATTCTTTCTGTATAATTCCTCCTACTCCTTACTTTGTTACTATTTGAAATTCATAATAATCTGCTTTCAAATGTACAAATAGGCTTTCATTTTAATGAAACTGGACTCTCAAAATTATTTTATAACTTTTCAAAGATTTTAACAGGATTCTATCTATATAAAGACGGTTTATTTTCATTGCCTCAGAAACTTAATTCCACATCAACCAAAATTATTTTGAAAAATTTTTAAGCTATTTGGAATAGTATGAGATCATTAAAGACGCTAACTCATTAATGAATGGACAGAAATAGTAAATACATCTTCTAAAGAACTGGTCCTCTCTTGAAGGTATTAAAGCAATCAAAATTCAAATTACCCAGGTTTTCCCACCTTCTAATTAATATTTTAAGTAATTAAAAACTTTTAATTCCCATTTTTATAATTCACACAAATACCAAAAAAATAGTTGATATGTAAACAGTCACAATGCCATTCTACTTAAGCAATCATTACCCATTCATTCTCCCCAAAATAATTACTGAATACTGCACTTTGCCTTTCAAAGAGCTCAAGGTACTAAATGTACTTCAATGTACAAAATCCCACTGAGTAAGAGAGGCAGCAAGTATTTATATTATTGCTAGGAAAACAAAACTCAGAAACTTAGGAAATTGTGAGAGAACCTAGATTAGAAACCTAGCTCCAAAATGTAAAATACTTACAAATAATAGTATTAAATTTACACTAATATAAACTGTATGTTTTATAAATATATAAATATATATGTATTTTTAAATAAGGGGTTAAAAAAACTACCTCTGCCAAATGCTGTATTTGGAACATCAAGTGCATAAGGATCTTTTTCTAAAAGTTCATATTTAAGCTCTGTTTCAGTTAATCTGCAAATAAAGAACAAACATCTCTAAGTTACTTATCCAAGAGAAGCACCCACATTTCAAGAAAAATGCCAGTATCAAATATAAGCTACTCTTCACTTTATAAACATATGCATAAAAAAAAACAGATCCTTTAAAATTATTTTGACCAACACACCTTTCTATATCCCTCACTACTATTTTGGGGTAACGGGGTTCTTTTGTCAAGTGATAATGATGTTTTGCTGAGGTTTGAAATTGTTTTGCTTTTCTTCAAAAGCAGACTATGGAAGAGTACAGTATCACAAAACCCAAATTTTAGAACAGAAGTGTCCTCCAAGGTCAACCAGTTCAAAACTACTATTTTTCAAATGCTAATGGGAAAAGTACAATAAATAATGAACTATTTAAAAAATGTTTTAAGTTTTTTTAAAAGACTACCATTTTTCAACTAAAGAAACTAAGGCTAGGAGTTTGAATGATTTATTCAAAATTAAATTGCCAGCATTCAAACAAAAGGGCTCCTCGCTTTGAGTCATGAATGCTTTCTACTGTAATGTTACCCATAGGATTCCAACCATAACATAAAACTGGAATCCGATTAACTCATATTCTTTTACTCCTAAATTCTATATCTTAGAAATGTGACATTTTAAAAGAATCTTATTTCTACTTCTTGACAATCAGATCTGAAATAAAACATTTATTCATTGGGTTTTAATTTCTGGGTATAAAAGGCAAGCAAGAAGACTAAAACTAATATCAGAAAATGTTAACAGTGCATTCTGGCAAGAAATTATAACACTCTGGGAAGACTATTACAATGCTCATAGAAAAACTCTTACCTTTGACTGTACAGTGTACATTTTTATTCTCCTTTCCATTTTTGTATTGTAAAGTAATGCTACCCAATACATTAAAACCAAGGGATATGAGAAATAATAAACATTTATTCCATCCATTAAAAGATGCTGATCCTCTGAGAAATATTATCTCATAGATGCCGTCCTTTCTCTCTCTGTCTCATGTAACCTCCCTCTGCCTACCCTGTTTAAGTTCTGTTACACCTTTTTATACAAGAATCTGTGAATAGTTTCTCTCTTTGTTAGTGACCTAAAACAAATGTTTCAAACAAAAATCTAGTAACTCCTAGTAAAACTAATAAATTTCACCATTAGATATGCTGAATTCACTGCAAGTTTTCTTGTTTATCCTTATAAAGTATTAACCAATTAACAAAATAACAATTAAGAATAAAGTTTTTAAAGTACTCTCACTAAGATACTTACTTCTGTCTGAGGTAAGAATTTTCTTTCCTTAAATCATTGAGGTTTCTTTCAGCAGTCCGAGCTGCCAACTTAAAGAAAACAATACATGTTAAGTATATGTTTATACAAACTTAACATGAAAGATACATTATATAAATATCTCAGTAATGGCATATAAATATCATACGAATATCACAATCACTTAAGTATCTATTTCAGTAAATTCAATGTTAAAAGTTTTAATTTCAAGAATAATTTTAAAAGGGAATGAGGTTCAGGTAACCTGAAGGCATGAGGCAAAGGCTCGGGTTCAATCATGTACTTGCCAATAAATGCTGTTATCTAATATAAAGTCAAGGATTAACATTATCTGGTGCTACAAATATCCAAAAACACAACAAGAGGAATGCAGAAGGCTCCACGTTTAGGGTGACGGGAATGGAGAATCAGGATCATTACGCAGGGCAGCACTGGCCACGGAACAAGGCAAGCATCTCTGGAAAATCACTATCATTGTGTGAAACCACCAAGGTCAGAAATAATTGCACAGCACACTGGCACAGGCCATCTTGTTAAAATGGCTGAACATAATCACAGCACACCGCATACCTACGAAGTACACAGCACTGCACACATAATATTCTCACAGCCTTTTTACATTTTAGTGATGCTTTTACTTAACAAAAGTTAGAAAGTCAGAATTTATATTGTAAAAAGCAAAGCTACACTTGTGATAAATAGAAGAACGTGTACTATTCCCAAAAGTGTGGTCAGAGGCTAAACTTGCGTGGGTAACTGCACGTTTCCCAGCCACTCTGGGCTGTGCAGATGAGAGGCAGCAGGATGAGGACCACCACACCTGCCCGACCGACCCAACCCTAGGGTAAACACATCCATCACGCGCACGCGAGGGTGGGTAAATTAACTCAGTCCATAACCATAGTTTTTTTACAAGTAAAAGAACATAATGATCAAAGTCTTCACTTAAAACTGTGAAGTACATGTGAGAATTGACTTTAACTCGTCAAAGAATAAATTATGTAAATATTCACAGAAAACATACCTTAATCATAGTTTAGCACCACTATCAAAAAGATCCCATGGGTAAATCTTTTTCTAATATACAATCATATAATCAATTTATACTAACAAAAAAGAGTATTATACCATAACAATTTTAGTTAATAAAATACCAATTTATTTAATTTTTAACAATGCAGAACCAAAATTGCTTCTAAATATTTTCTACACAGTGGAACATATTTACCTTTAAGATTCCATTTTTTAAAACACATATGTGTGTTTTTATGTGTAGATGTATTCAAAAAAGTATGGAATAAATTAAAGCAATATTGCTGATTACTTCTTTTTAATTTTCTATATAGTCTTCGCTTTTGAGTATATATTTTTATAAAATCTGAAATATATCTTCATTTTGAGACAATTATTTTCTGAATATTTTAGCTTAAGTCAATGTAGTTATTTACTAAAAAATTCCATGTAGGTGAATTTCCAACTTCTGGCCAAGATGGAGGCATAGGTGGAAACACTGTGCCTCTTCGCACAACCAAAATTAAGGACAACAAAGATTTAGCAATGGTAACACAACCAGAACAGAGAGAAAATTGAACTATGGAAGTCTGACAACCATGCAACTAGACCAGTAAGAGGGGCAGAGTAGGTGGTCAGCAGAGAGGGGTTGTGGCAGGAAAAGGCAGTGGCTGGCAGACCCGGGAGCATAGGTGGTACAGGGCTTGAAGACCCCAGATGTGGGGAGGAAACGAGCAGGGCCCACAGGGCAGTTGGCCAACCCTGGTCACACATTCACATGTAGATAAACTAGGCAAGAACGGGCAGTGAGACAGACCACGCAGTCCAGGGCCCCAGCAACGGGAAATAAAGTCTAAAAACACCAACTGAAAAGGTACCGGGAAAGACTCCCAGCCTCACAGGAGAGGTCGTTCAGGAGACCCACAGTGTCCTGGAGTGTGCATAGGCCCGCCCGCCTGGGAACCAGCACCAGGGTGGCCCAGTTTGCTTGGGGGAGACAGCAGAGGGGACACAAATCCGAGAGAGAGAGAGGAGCAAGCACCATTGTTCCCTCTCTGACCCCGCCCCAATAGACAGCATCACAACCCATGTTGTGGTTTCCCAGCCCTGGTAAACACCTAAGGCTCCGCCCCTCATACATAACGGTTGCAACCAGACCAAAAATGACTCAAACAGAACAGCTCAAAGCCCCAGAGCCAATCCTTTTAAGCGACCTAGACATAGCCAACCTATCAGATGCACAGTTCAAAACAGTGGTGATCAGGATGCTCACAGAACTGGTTGATTTTGGTCGCAAATTAGATATAAAAATGAAGGCTACACTAAGTGAAATAAAGGAAAATGCACAGGGAACCAATAATGATGGAAAAAAAACTGGGACTCAAATCAGTGCAGTGGACCAGAAGGAAGAAAGAAAAACCAAACAGAAAAGAATGAAGAAACAAAAATTCAAAAAAATGAGGACAGGCTTAGGAACCTCCGGGACATCTTTAAAGATTCCAACATCCGAATTATAGGGGTACCAGAAGAGGAAGAGGAAGAGCAACAAGTGGAAAACTTATTTGAACGAATAATAAAGGAGAACTTCCCCAATCTGGCAAAGAAAATAGACGTCCAGAAAGCTCAGAGAGTCCCCAAGAAGGTGGACCCAAGGAGGAACATACCAAGGCACATCATAATTACATTACCCAAGAAAAAAATGAAAGAGAGAATTCTAGAAGCAGCAAGAGATAAGGGGACAGTCACCTACAAAGGAGTTCCCATCAGACTGTCAGCTGACTTCTCAAAAGAGACCTTACAGGCAATAAGGGTCTGGAAAGAAGTATTCCAAGTCATGAAAGGCAAGGACCTGCATCCAAGACTGCTCTATCCAGCAAAGCTTTCATTTAGAATGGAAGGGCAGATAAAGCACTTCTCAGATAAAGTCAAGTTCAAGGAGTTCATCATCACCAAGCCCTTATTATATGAAATGTTAAAGGGACTTACCTAAGAAAAAGAAGATAAAAAATGTGAACAGAGAAAGGACAGCAAACTCACAGTTATTAACATCCACACCTAAAACAAAAGCAGACTAAGCGGACACCTAGATCAGGAATGAAGCCACAGAAATGGAGGTCATGTGGAAGGTTAGCAACAGGGGAGTGGGAGGAGAGGGTGGGGAGAAGGTACAGAGAATAAGTAGCATAGATGGTGGGGAGGAAAATAGACAGGGGGAGGGCAAGAGTAGTGTGGGAAATGTAGAAGCTAAAGAACTTATGATACATGGACATGAACTAAAGAGGGGGAGTGTGGGTGGGAGGGGGTGTGCAAGGTGGAGGGGAATGAAGGGGAGGAATGGGACAACTGTAATGGCATAATCAATAAAATATATTTAAAAAAAGAAATTCAATGTAAAGTAACAGAAAAAGCACAAGATTTGGAATCTAAAAGGTCAAAATTTCAATCTCCAATTTGACTCTTGACTCTCCAATCAATGTGACATTATGCTGTTTCCTCGTTTGTAAAACTTGAATGATAATACCTAGTTACAGAGTTATTTTGTGAATTAACTGAGGAAACAGCATTCTATATGTATTTATATGTAAAATGTCTTTATGTACAGTGCCTAGAACATGAAAGTGTTAACAAACATCAATTCCTATCTGTCTTTAAAAAACAATTAGCAACCGAATACTCAGAAAGTGATGAGGACTGGTGAAAACTAAAGTCCAGCTTAACTCAGTAACAATCTTCACTTAAACTCTCAATACAGAGCATACAAAATCTTAGGGCTGGGAAGGACATAAATATTCAACATAACTAATTTCCTACCAATTAAGCTAGAATCTCCACTCTAAGAAACATCCATACCTAAGAAACAGGTCTGTAAGCTTCAGTATAAAACAGTGGTAATAGCAGTTAACATTTACTAAGTGCTTGCTCACTATGTGTCAGGCACATGGCCAACAGCCTTCCATGAATTATCTTATTTAATCATTACAGTAACTCTGAAATAAGTACTAATGACACCTCTATCTGGCAGTAGGTGAGGGAACCGGGATGCCAACCAAGACAGGATGAGTCCAAACCCTGTGTGTTCACTCCCTGTGCAAACTGCCTCCCCTTGAAGACTCCTAGGGACAAGTCCTCCGAAGGCTGCCACTTACAACAATTCTACACGTTAAAGGGATCGTTCGTATTATTAGTCAAAGTCTGCATCCTTATGATTTCCTCACACAGTTCCTCTGGAAGACTGACATGACATTTCTCATGATGTTTTTTTCTTAATGCATACCCTGTAATTCAACACTGAGAATCAGATACTAGAATTTCCAGATTTTTAGAACCAGAAAAGGCTTTAGATATCATTCAGTCCGATCCCATTGTTTTACAGATGAGTAAACAGGCCCAGAGAATGTTAAGGAATTTGTCCACAGTAATTAGTGGCAATCCAGTGTCCATGAAGATTACATCACCTCCCCCAGAGAGCAGAAACTCCTTGCAAAGAAGCAATGAGTTCAAAGGACAGAAGGAAAAAAATCATTTTTTGTGGATAACTGTGCCATAACAAAGTATTTAGTTCATAAGGAACATAGTAAAAGAAAATGATTTTTTAAAATGCTACCTTTATTTTCAGTACCTTTTACATTTCTCTTTTAAATTAGGAAAAAGAACAACTGTATAAAAGAACTTAAGAGAATTTAACTTACCCAATTATCATGTGCTTTCTTCTCATGAGAAATAACCTGAAAAAGAAAATCAGTACAACATTATTTATAACTACCTTTCTTATGTAAAAAAACATTCACATCTACCACTATGATTCAGTACACAACTCATAAACCCAAAATAACCTAAGCATCTCTGAAAGTAATATTTTAAAGCAAATTTTCATATACATATGATCTACTCTATTATACTTTTAAACAAAACTGAATGTAAAGACAACTAAACTTTATGTCTAGTAAATTTCTATTTTATGCAATCATCAACTATAATATGAGCTGCTAATTAAGGAACACTAGCCAGACTGAATGTAAGACCCAATGCTGACATACAAGGTAAAGCAGAAGTAGGTTTACAATTGTGAGTATGCACAACACAGAGTTAGGCCCCAGCCAGCGTGGCTCAGTTGGCTGGGCATCATCCTGCAAACCTGAAAGGTCACCAGTTCACTTTCTGGTGGGGGCACGTGCCTGGGTTGCAGGTTTCATCCCGTCCCCCACCCCCTGACCCCATTGGGGTGCATACAGAAGGTAGCCAATTGATGTTTCTCTATCATATCAATGTTTCTCTTGCTCCTCTTCTCCCTCCCTTCCCCTCTAAAACAATAAAAAATAAAAACAAAAATAAAATTTAAAAGAAACATAGTTAATGAACCTGTTGTAATAATCATAATCTGCATGTCATTTTCTATACAAACAACTGCAAACCTACTTTTGCCCCGCCCTGTAAGGAGAAGATATGGCAACTTTAAGATCTCTTATCCCAGAATTTCTGGTTCCCTAGAAATGCCCCCAAACCAAATGCAAAACCTCAAGAAAGGTGTACAACTAGTCAAGTAACTACATTCCTGCATCAAAACAGATACCGATTCAAACAAGTCAAAAATCTTTTAAGTTATAAATACATACGCACACATACCTGCCCTTGGTAGGAATGAACAGTTTTCTCCAGTTCTTCTTCAAGATCTTTGGCTCGTTTTCTACAGGGAAGAAATACTCACGCTACTATTAATACATACTAAGAAATGATAGAACACACTCTCTTTACTGAAAGTATGAAAGCATCTAGAATGCTTTGTTTCATGTAAAAAAAAGTTCAGAACTCCATGTTAATCACCTTTAAGAGATTCTAAAGTATAATTTTTCCTGATATTATTTTAAAATAAAGCTTTAAAAGTACTGCTACTTGGGTTTACCCAAACCAAATGTCATGCAAAGAATTATATGGTATATTGGTTCATTTTTATTTGTAAGAAGCATGATCTTCGAAGACTCACTCAGATGTCTGTAATCTTAATAGAATTCTAGGAAATTAATGACCTGGGAAAAATAAAACGTTACTTGTTACCTTGTAAGACTAACAAGACAATTCCTTCTTTCCAATAAACTCAAGCTTACACTTCCTAATATAAAATGAAGTACCACAACTATTTGGTATACTCCTGATAGACATATTGTCTTATTAACATTTCTTCCAAACTTTAACTGTGGCTCACTCTTATTTCTGTGGCATAATTCTTGAATTCGTTAACACTGTATACATTCTTCCCCATTTGTACCAGAGAGAAAAGACTTCAAAATTAATGGCTACTCATAATTTTCTTGACATTAAAATAAAGTAGGACTGTCCACATTCAAATACAACTAATTTGAGAGATTTAAAATCTCACATACTGCCCTGGCCAGGTGGCTCAGTTGGTTAGAGCACCGTACCATACACCAAAAAGGTTGCAGGTTGAATTCTCAGTCAGGGCACATACCCAGGTTTGGGTTCGATCCCAGGTCAGGGCGCGTATGCAAGGCAACCAACCAATCGATGTCTCGATGTCTGTCTGCCTCTCTCTCTTTCTGTCTCTCTTTTCCTCTCCCTAAAATCAATAAACATCCTCAGCTGAGGATTTAAAAAAACTTTAAAAAATAAAATAAAATCTCACATACTGAAAGGAAAAACCATTTTTCCTTTTTATAATTTCTGTATAGTTGCATAACAGCAAGACATTTAAATGAAAATGAGGAAACAAAACTACATTGTTTTATTTTTTATTGTTACTCTATATTATTTTTTCTGGTATTGGGCTTTTGGGTACTTTCCCCACCTCAAAAAGAAAGGGGTAAAATATATTTACTACCTACCTATAGGTCTCCAGCTCTTCAGCTGCATGGCTGATCTTTTCATCTGCTTTAGAAAGTTTTTCCTCTTTCTCTAGCCGGTAGTTTTCTTCTACTGTTAATTTCCTTAAAACAAAAATGTTTTATTTCTTGACACTGTATGTCATAAAATAATCAATTATATCTCTTTAATTATATTACAACTGGTGCTTTCCATAAAGCAATGTGCATAATCCCACTAAAAACATCACATACGAGAAAAACAAAGTACTTGTGTAAATATTCTTAGCACAAAACTTATTACAAACTCAAATTATAAAGCATCTTGTCTAATAACAGTACTACTAATAAAAAGTTTCAAGAGTTTTCTGTAAGAATTCATCATAAAAATAAGAGTATCATGGTAAATATTAGTAAAAATTATTATGATTCTATTATCTATCAAGACTTCTTACATAAAGAAGCATTACATTTAGTCAGCAACTGACAAATTGTTTCAGTAATTTTTAAGCTGGTTGTTAACTTATAAAACAGTGATTAGTCCTCCAGGCCAGCTCACAAAAAAAAAAAAAAAAAACCCACAAAGTAAACAAAAGTAGTAGTAGTTCTGCTTACTACTTCTAGTTTTTTTTAATAGTAATATCTAACTTATTAAGCTATTAGTATGTGCCAGAAACTGTCCTCGGACTTTTACATGTATTATTCATTTAATTATAACAACAACTGTATTTGGTTACTATTAAAAAAAATGAAGCACAGAGAAACTAAATAACTGAACCAAGCCCCAGAGCTAACAAGCCAGGACTCCACTATACTACATTCTCAAGCTGTTCCACATAGTATCGTCAATAACACCAGTCCCTCAAGAAATACTAAACGTCACAGGAACACACATGTGGAGTCCTAGCTATGGGTGTCTCCCCTTCATGAACTTTGGGAATAAACATGATAAACAACTGAAGAATTCTACAAGGCAACTGTAAATGTTTTATATGCTACATACTACATTACCTATCGCTTACTAAGAAACAACCCCCAGGTCAGTTGTTTATTTATAGGTGTTATAAGAGAAGTCACTCACTGCCTTAGGAAAAGCATAAAAGTGTTAACTGGTTTAAAGATGAAAGAAAAGTGTTTTTACAGACTGCAAATTAAAAGTGGCCAGAAATTCTTTGACACCCTCTTTGGGCATTCAGTCAGGATGGTGGTGCAGGTGAACACGGCTTGCCTCCTCATAAATTATATGGTATGCAGGCAAATGTTTTAATTTAACACTTCATTAGCACCATCACCTTGGTATTGATTCTGAAGAACACCAGCATCATAATTCACTGAATTTGAGCAATGAATATTTTAATTGAAGAAATGTCAGAATGGACTCTAAAATATTTTGGAAATTCAAAGGCCCTAGCCTCTGTGGCTCAGCTGGTTGGAGCGCCATCCCATAAACAGAGTCATGGGCTCAACTCCCAGTCAGGGCACGTGCCTGGGTTCCAGGTGCAGTCCCTGGTCAGGGTGCATATGAGAGGCAGCCGACCTACGCTTCTCTCTTGCATCCGTGTTTCTCAATCTCTGTCTCTCTTCCCACACTTACAGCTAGTTTATTCAGCTTCTCATCCTTGCTTTGAGTATCACAGAAATTTTTCCTTGAAATTTTAAATATTACTCCTTAAAATTCTACAATATAATCAATCACATTTTTGCCCAAAAGACACAATCAAAAGTATTTCTTCTACCTGCAACAATCCCTTTTATGTTCAAAAGGCCCTGAGGTACAAATGTGCTTAGCATGCTAAAGATCATCAAGAAGGCCAGTGTGGCTATAATACAGTGAGAGAAAAAGAAAATAAATAAGCTGAAATTAAAGAGGCAACCAGGGGCCAGAGCTCATAGGTCATGATAAAGCTTTGGATTAAATTCTGAGTGTGATATGAAGGCCCCCGGAGGTTCTAAGCAAGAGAGTAACAATACTCATTACTTGTTTTAGAATGGTCATGCTTCTGAAATCGGAGCAGAAATTAAGAATATGAAAGGAGATACCACTCTTGATGCTGCTGCAACAAACCAGATCCTAACCAATGATAGCTTGGATCAGAGCAGTATAGGAGGTGGTAAGAGTAATCAGGTCCAGGCTAATCAAACTCAGATTCTATCAGAAAAACTGATAGAATTTGAACAGAGTGTGAATATGGGATATAAAAAAGGGAAGTCAAGGATGGCTTGATTAGCTGCCATGAGCAACTCAACAAATGACACTACCACTTCCTGAGACGAGGAACAGTTTGCCAGGAGAAATTTACACAGGAGAAAGGGATTAGTTTTACATATATAAGAGATGGAGTTAAAGGGTACAGTGCAATTATTATGATGTCCACCGAGATTCTGTGACCTAGTTTGCAATATTAGAAAGTTTATTTAGCAATAATTTGCTGATTATCTATAAGAAATTTAAAAAGATTTTGTGAACTAGTTTGCAAGGTCCAGTATCATTTATGACATTTTCATCCTTGAAGAAAAAGTGTTTCAAGATCAAACAACTTTTTAAAAAATAAATTGATGAACCCCAGCTGATGTGGTTCAGTTGGTTGGGCATCGTCCATAAATCAAAAAGTTGCTGGTTTGATTCCCAGTCGGGACACATGACTGGGTTGAAGGTTCCGTCCCCTGAGGTGCATACAGAGTGCAACCAATCAAGGTTTCTCTCTCACATGGCTGTTCTCATCCTCTCTTCTCTCTCCCTTCCCCTCTCTCTAAAAGAATTTTTTTTAATGAATTGATGAAATGTAACTCAATCATAAACTGAGAACTTTGGATAATCATATAAACTTTATATGCAACATTTTAAGCTATTTTACTTGCTATTCAGTAGCCGTATCAACATAAATTTTGTTACCGATGAAGTATCATTTCATTTTCTTGATACAGTTCAGTCATGACTTTAAGTTTGTGCTGAAGCTTTTGATTCTCATTTTCAAGATGATCATTTTCTGGCTGCAAAGATGCTTGTTCAGTCTGGAGAGTTTTAATACACTCTATAGAAAAATTTTAAAAGTCATAATTAAAGGAGTAAATATTTTAATTTACATTATTAACATTTCATAGAGATAAAAGTTACTAAAAATAATAAATTATTGAACAATGGTATGGGGATTCCTGAAGGAGTGGGGGGTGCTGGGTGGAGGGGAGCAAAGGGGGAAAAACTGGGACAACTATAATAGCATAATCAATCAAATATAATAATAATAAATTATTAATAAACTAAATTTTTCCAACAACAGAAAACATGTGAGTTACTTTCACATTTACACCTGTTAACTTAAGCTTTAAGCCACTGCCAAGAACAGTTACTTTATAGAGATTAACATTGGATATTACCTTTATAAAAACTGGATTATCCCTATTTAAAAAAGCACAATAAACACTTAAATCTTCATTATATCTTTGTAATTCTATTGTAACTATTTTGTTTCAAATCCTCTGCATCTTAAAATAGCACTTTAAGTGATCACCAAAGAGGGAGAGCAGTTTAGACGAAAACTTTCATGTTATGAATAGAAAAAACTCAGTTGTAGGAATTTCATTCATGATCCATTTATAAAGTAAGTTAGATTTGGAAGGAGGGTACAGGCATACGCACAGTCTCCAAATATTAGTTTTAGAATATAATACAGATTTTCCAAGTAATTGTATTAAAGGGATGGGGTAACTGGTGAACACACTCCTTGGTGTTCTGGCACTTGAGGAATATTGAGTTCACACACTAAAAGGCAGCTTCCCTGAAAGCAGACTCCACTCCCTATCTTCTCCTCCAGTGACTCTTCCATGGCTTTTAGTGTTAGGTATTAATATACAGCAAAACTTTATCTTTCAGTTAATATTATTTTTCAAAATCTAAAAATAATCTAATTACTAATACTATGTGAATAAGGCTATCAGTTCTTTAATAATCTGTATCTTTGGCTGTTCAACCTTTACAAAAAATGCTTCATTATAAATATAGTTCACTTATTGTAGAAATTTTTGAAAATACAGAGAATTAAAAAGAAAAGAAATCTATTCATAATTCCATATTCAAAGTTAATCATTATTGACATTTGAGCATGTCCTTTCACATGTCCTTTGAGTATGTCCTTGAGTATGTCTCTTCTTTATACAAATGGTTATGGTGAAATTCTTTTTTTCTTAAGATTTTATTTATTTTTAGAGAGAGGCAGAGGGAGGGAAAAAGAGGGAGATAAACATTGACTGCATGGCCCCAGTTGTAGACCTGGCCCGCAAACCAGGCATGTGCCCTGACTGGGAATCAAACCGGTGATCTTTTGGTTTGCAAGCCAGGGCTGAATCCACTGAGCCACACCAGCCATGGCTCAGGGATGTTAGTCATATCAACTATATCCAAAACATAAATAAAAATGTTTCAGTGAAAAAAATTCTGTTCTACAGGTCTAATATCATTCCTGCATGTGCTAAGATATTATGCACTTACATTAAAAAAAAGAAAATTATATCATAAACAGATTGGTAAAATATATCACTACTGAAGGTCAATTTTGCAACAAAGATTTCAAAAATTTAGCAATTTTAATTTTCTACTGTTTAATATCACAAACCATCCCACACATATAATACTGAAATAAGTATGATGATCTTAATATGTTTTTTTAAAATAACTTCATTATTTTAATTTCATATAAATATGGAGAAAACTGACAAGTTGTTACCAACAACAACAAAAAAACTCAGGGCTGATTTTTCACAAATAAGAAACAAAAGTTAAAAAAATATCAAACTGGATCATCCCATAATTGATTCAATTCATGGTACCATTCCATAAAAGGAGATGTATTTATTTAGAGAAACTTTATTTTTACCAGATGATATGTTTATTGATTTTTGAAAAAGGGAAAGGAAGAGAGAGAAACATCGATGTGAAAGAGAAACACTGATCTGTTGCCTCCCATACCCACCCCAATCAGGGACTGAATCTAAAACCTGGGTATGTACCTGGACAGGGAATTGAACCCCTCTCCCTTTGGTTTACAGGATGATGCTCCAACCAACTGACCCACCCAGCTAGGGCTAGAAAAACTTTAAAAGTTACCTACCCGTAAGCTCTTCCTTTGTTTTATCTACTTCAGTTAATTGAGTATATATTTGGTTTCTTTCTCCTTCTAGGGTTTTTAAAGAAGCTTTTAACTTCAGAGAATGAGAGAAGGAAAAAAGCAACATTAATCAGTTACACAAAAAAATCTCAATATACCGTCTCAACTTCTGAAGCTCTGTTATCAATTTGATGAAATTATTGCCTAGAATGTACAAATTAACAACATAGCTTTCATCTTAGAAAGTTAGCAAAGTCATCAACAGTTGTGAAGTTCAAAATAGGGATGGAGAAGATCAGTGATGGATGCTTAAACTGTGCTGTGGTTACTTTCACAGTTTACTTCCAACACATAAGTTTTGGTTAAAGTAATCTTCAAATTACATTACCAAGCTTTCTCACAGATCAGTGAAGATTAGGATACCACTACTAGGATGGAAAAGAGAAGGGATAAACCAGAAGAAAATGAACCTAGTATTACTTCTCAAAATAGACTATCAGGCAATACAGATAGGAAAATATTGAGACTAGAGGAAGAAAAATGCTCACAGAGAGAATTATGAAGAAAATAAACATTTTTAATATGTTTATTACCCAAAAGAAACATGTACCTTTGAAATTTTTGTTATGATAAATTCTAAAAATTAACAGTATGATTTCTGAAATTATTATTAAAAAGAAATCAATCTAAGATAATTCTGATCACTACTAAAAATTCTGATCGCTTATGTAATACCTATAAAATGGACATTTAAAATAGTTACTAAAGTTATATGGGTTTAATCCACATTCTATTTCTTTTTTTTTATTTATGCAGTAATACAAACCTTAGCAGCATGAATCAGCTTCTTCAAAGCTCCTTTTGGTTGATTATCTATGGCAAAAACAAAAATATAACAATAAGTTTGGAAAGAAAATACAATGCCACAAGAGACATCCAAATAATTTTATTAATTCACTCAACTAGAGCCTTATAATTCCTCTTCTTGCTACAATAATGAATTTGATATAAGGCAGAATGGCCCTGAACCTACTCCCAGAAAGTTAAACATTAAAAGCACCGGTAGAACCAGAACATCGATTAACAAGGTTCTTCACCATTAATTCCAAGAGCAGAATTACAACAAAGATTTAGTATTCACCTAAATACAGTCCCACAGCCTTTATGATTCTTGGATTCCTTCACCATACAAAATATGAGTGAAATTACACTCCAAATTAAGATAACATTCAACAAGTATGAGTTTTCTCATTAGAAAAAGAATTATTTCTTATAAAATGAAGCAGAAGTGAAAAAGTACAAACGGAACTATATGCATTTACATTGGAAATGTAATTATCATCCAATGCGCTAATGCTATCATCAAAGAAATCTTTTTTTTTAATCATACATTCTTAAAAATATGTTCATGAGACTTTCGGCCAAGATGGAGGCATAGGTAGACACACTATGCCTGCTCGCACAACCAAAATTAAGGACAACAAAAATTTAGAATTAAAAAAGCACCCAGAACTGACAGAAAATTGAACTGTAGGGAAGTCTGACAACCCTTCATCCAGACCAGTAAAGGCGCAGAGTCAGAGGCCGGCAGAGAGGGGTGGAGGGAGGAAAGAGCGCTGGCTGGCCAACCAGGCGCGCAGGCGGCGGCTGGCAGACTCCAGACAGGGGGTGGCAATGAGCAGACCCAGTGAGGCTCGCAAGGCAGCTGGCTGACCACAGTCACACATTCGAGTGCAGACAAACCAGATAAACCAGGCAAAAACAGGCAGCAAGGCAGACCACACAACCCAGGGCCCCAACACTGGAAATAAAGCCTAAAAGCACCGATTGAAAACACTCGTTGGGGTTGAGGTGCCAGGAGAGACTCCCAGCCTCACAGGAGAGTTCATTGGAGAGACCCACAGGGTCCTAGAATGTACACAAACACCCACCCTGGAACCAGCACCAGAAGGGCACAATTTGCTTGTGGGAAGCTGCAGAAGGGACTGAAATCCTGAGAGAGCGGAGCAAGCACCATTGTTCCCTCTCAGACCCCTCCCCCACATACAGCATCACAACCCAGTGACACGCCCTGCCCTGGTGAACATCTAAGGCTCCGCCCCTCATACATAACGGTTGCAACCAGACCAAAAAAAAAAATGGCTCAAACAGAAGAACAGATCAAAGCCCCAGGGCCAATAGATCTAAACAACCAAGAGAGAGCCAACCTATCAGATGCACAGTTCAAAGCACTGGTGATCAGGATGCTCACAGAACTGGTTGATTTTGGTCACAAATCAGATATAAAAATGAAGGCTACACTAAGTGAAATGAAGGAAAATGCACAGGGAACCAATAGTGATGGGAAGAAAACTGGGACTCAAATCAATGCAGTGGACCAGAAGGAAGAAACAATCAATCAAACAGAAAAGAATGAAGAAACAAGAACTCAAAAAAATGAGGACAGGCTTAGGAACCTCCAGGACATCTTTAAACATTCCAACATCCGCATTATAAGAGTACCAGAAGGGGAAGAGGAAGAGCAACAAGTGGAAAACTTATTTGAACGAATAATAAAGGAGAACTTCCCCAATCTGGCAAAGAAAATAGACTTCCAGGAAGTCCAGGAAGCTCAGAGAGTCCCAAAGAAGTTGGACCCAAGGAGGAACACACCAAGGCACATCAGAATTACATTAGCCAAGAAAAAAATAAAGGAGAGAATTCTAGAAGCAGCAAGAGATAAGGGGACAGTCACCTACAAAGGAGTTCCCATCAGACTGTCAGCTGATTTCTCAAAAGAGAACTTGCAGTCAAGAAGGGGCTGGAAAGAAGTATTCCAAGTCATGAAAGGCAAGGACCTACATCCAAGATTACTCTATCCAGCAAAGCTTTCATTTAGAATGGAAGGGCAGATAAAGTGCTTCTGAGATAAGGTCAAGTTCAAGGACTTCATCATCACCAAGCCCTTATTATATGAAATGTTAAAGGGACTTACCTAAGAAAAAGAAGATAAAAAATATAAACAGTAAAAAGACAGCAAATTCACAGTTAGTAACAACCACACCTAAAACAAAAGCAAACTAAGCAAACACCTAGAACAGGAACAGAACCACAGGAATGGAGATCACATGGAGGGTTATCAACAGGGGAGTGGGAGGAGGAGAGAGGGGGAAAAGGTACAGAGAACAAGTAGCATAGACGGTGGGTAGAAAATAGATGGGGGGGGCAAGAATAGTATGGGAAATATAGAGGGTAAAGAACTTATGACTCATGGACATGAACTAAAGTGGGGGAATGTGGGTGGGAAAGGGTGTGCAGGGTGGAGGGGAATGAAGGGAGGAAATGGGACAACTGTAATAGCATAATCAATAAAATATATTTAAAAAATATACAGGAGTGTATATTCATTATGCAGGAGTGAAGAGACAGAAGAGGACACAAAAGTCAGGAGAACTCTCATTAGTGGGACTAGGTGAAAGATACACAAGATCTCTTTGCACTCTTTCGCAACTTCCTATGAATCTATAATTATTTCAAAATCGAAAAAACAATTTAAGTCAAAAGAATTAGCTGAGAATACAGTGGGTAGCTGTATTGAACCTAACTTTTTCCTGAATTTACAGACTGAAAACAACACTAGCAATAATAATTTGGGTTGACCAAGAATAAAGTACTATAATGATCTGAAATCTAAATAAAGGACAAAAATGTATCATGAGGTATTCATTTATATAACACTCATTTTTCAAACTACTCACCCAACATTTGATTAGCTTACAGTATAGGAGAAAACAGGCACTGAAATGATTATGAAACCATGTGAAAATTGCTGTAATGACAATACATACAATACAATATGTAAAAAGAACAGAGAGGAAGGAAGCTGTAGGTCTGTCAGAGGAGTTGGAGAAAGACTTAGTGAAAAGGCAGTATTCTAACAGAAGGTTAAATTAAATATAAGGGAAGGTGAGAAAGGGACAGAGTGTTAGAGAAAGATGGACAAGATAAACCAAAGCACAGTGTACAGAGAACACGGTGCACAGAGGTAACTACAAGGAAATACAAGAGGTAGTCTTCATTTCTGGAAGGAGGATATGTCATTTAATACCTAAGGGTGCACCATTTTCTGAATCACTCTTCACTTCCAATTCCAAGTTATCACCCGTTAAGTCTTCTCCAAGAACAGCAGCCCAATTTTGCATCTTTAGCAAGCGTTCAGTCAGAGACTTGACATTTAGCAAAGGGGGAAAAAAAAGAAAGTGTGATGCTTCATGCTAATGGTTTACAATTTCTGAATGTATACTTAAGAGTTTAAAAATCAATGCACATAAATAACAGTAAGTAAGCTTTTCATTCTCTACCTGGCATTACATATATAAATACCGTATTTTGCCATTTATACTGTGCATGACCATATTTTTGGCCCAAACTTTCAGGAAAAAATTCTTTCATTTTAAATTTTTTTAAAGATTTTGTTTATTTACTTTTAGAGAGGGAAAGGGAAGGAGAAAGATAGGGACAGAAACATCACTGTGTGGTTGCCTCTCACATGCCCCCTACTGGGGACCTGGCCCACAACCCAGGCATGTGCCCTGACTGGGAATTGAACCATCAACCCTTTGGTTCAGAGGCTGGTGCTCAATCCACTGAGCCACACCAGCCAGGGCAGTAATTGTTTTAATTTTTTAATTCAATTTTTTATTTATTTATATTTAGAAACAAAACCAATGATCATATTCCAGGGCATTATTTTGCGTACCGATAACATTATTGCTTTCTAGAGTTACACTTTTAACGTATAAGCATAAATAAAAGAATTTAAAACATTTACATAAATATGGAATTAGTACTGCCCATGTATAATGTGCATCCTTATTTTCCACTCAAAAATTTGGGCAAAAATGTGCACATTTTACATGGCAAACTACTGTATATACAGGGTATGGCACAAATAACACCCCTTTTTTATTACAAAATGTTTTGTTACAAAGTCATAAGCAAGTAATTCTGTAACATATCGATATCACACTCAAGCACA
The DNA here is from genome assembly GCA_004027735.1 of Carollia perspicillata. Lineage (NCBI taxonomy): Eukaryota > Metazoa > Chordata > Mammalia > Chiroptera > Phyllostomidae > Carollia > Carollia perspicillata. Next base: position 26,731 of record PVKM010000626.1, read on the forward strand.
CCATGTGACATTCTAGGTGAAATGCTCAGATTAAAACGGTAAATCACCACACCCGCATTATTATACTACCAACCACACTCAAGCAGGTGCTGCTTCTGCTGGACCCTGTAATTTGTCGTCCTTGCTGCCAAAAAGGAGCGTTTGGCAGCAAGGCTGATAATACTGGTATAAATTGGAATGTACGCTACAAAATGTACAAAGTGTTCTCGGCGTTCTCAAAGTGGCCGAATGACGAAAATAAAAACCGCTAAAGCGAAAATTTTCAAATTTCAGAACTGCTATAAAATTCTGGTTGACTCAGTCACTAAAACCTGCAGGGCTATTTACCTTGATCTGCTTTTCTTTATCACACAGAACTTGTTTTGCATATTCTTCGGAGTCTTCAAATGTTACTTTCTGTTTATTAAGTTCACTCACTTGTTCTTTCCATTCTTCGGCTTCTTGTAAAAGCTAAAATTCAAACACCAAAAAAGGGAAAACTCATATTATATTATCGTGCTTATTCATGTATTTAAATTTATCCTACCCACAAGAGACACAAAAAGATATACTTGTGTGCTATGTAGGAAAAGCCTTTCTTTTCTTGCCCCGAGCACAGGCCCGTTACCAACTGCACAGAAGCTTTATAAACACAAGCTGAAGAGTCCCTGTACAATACAAACCTGTTTCTGGCTTTCCTGAAGTTGGGAATTTTCACTCAAGGCATCTTTAATAGCTATCTTAAGTCGTTCTTCATTCATTTGAAATATTTTGAAGGTTGTTTTGGCCTAAGTAAAATACAACACACCAAGTTGGTAACAATTAGATGAACACGATAGTTCTGTTTTACATATCTTCCCTAAAACATGGACTGTCAGTCGCACACACGCCAACGTGAATAGGAGAGGCAGCACAGCGCAGCAGCAGAAAACGCTGGCCCGGAATCAGGATCTGGCTGTGGCTCTGACACTGACTTGCTGGTTTGGCTTTGGATCTTGATTTAACCTCTTGTACCCTTCTATGTACAATGTAGCAAATTTAGTTAACTTTTTAATCTGTTTCTCTCTTACCAGAAATTAAATTCCAAAAGAGCTTTTCTGCCTATTTTGTTTAACGATGTTAAGTGCCAATCACCTTCAACAGCGACCGGTATGTAGCAAAGCCCAATAAATACTTGTCTGATAAAATAACTGAACTTTTCTGGAATACATTGTATATATACATATTTCAAATTATAATATTATCTTATTCTTGAATCAAAATAGTAAAAGTAAAATGATTCTCAAAAGCAACAAACCTGTTAGACTATTACAACTTACTTCAGCTACTTGTGATTTGAGTGATTTTGATTCATCTTCTAAGGACTGTATCCTTTTTGAAATATCCACCATCTGAAAAGACAGCATCGATCAATACTTACTAAACTCCTCTAGTTTCCAAGATGCCATATACTTCAGAAATATTGTTAATCTAATGAGTTTTCCTCAAAAAGCTAAGGGCTCAAATTAAGAAACCTACTCAGCCATTTGCTCAAAGGGATTTTACATGAAAGTTACAAAATAGTATTTTGTAACCTCTTGTACCCTTCATGATATTTAAATACCTTCATAAATACCTTTAGTATTTCATGATATTTATGTTATATAGGCTCTACAAAAGTCCACTAACACCATATCTTGCTAAATAATCTCACACACATCAAGACATTCCTTAAGAGAGATTTTAAAATAGGATGACAAATAAGGTTACAATGTTCTTAACATACCTCGAGTTGTAAAATAAAATCTACTATGTGATTATTCAAATTAAATTGTTTGGGTGAGCTACTTCCATAGTGCACATAGAAAACTTCAAAAATATGCAAGGCCCTGGCTGGTGTGGCTCAGCGGACTGAGTGCCAGCCTGCGATGCAAGGATCACAGGTTCAATTCCTGGTCAAGGCACCTGCCTGGGTTGTGGGCCAGGTCAAAGTCGGGGGTGTGTGAGAGGCAACCATCCGTGCTTCTCTCCCTCTCTTTCTTCCCCTGCTCTAAAAATGAGTACATAAAATTTTTTTTAAAAATGTGCAAGAAACTCAATGTCATAATGGTCACCTGTAGCAAATGAAAAAGACTTAGTGGATTCAAAACTTTTAACTCTTGCCCTGGCTGGCATAACTCAGTGGATTGAGTGCAGGCCTGTGAACCAAAGGGTCGCCAGTTTGATTCCCACTCAGGGCACATGTTTGGGTTGCAGGCCAGGTCCCCAGTACTGGGAGCTCGAGAAGCAACCACACATTGATGTTTCTCTCGCTCTCTTTCTCCTTCTCTTCCCCTCTATCTAAAAATGAATAAATAAAATCTTTAAAAAAAATTTTAACTCTCCACTTTACAGCCTTCTGTATTCTTTAAACTTTTTACTGTGTATGCAACACTTTAAACCAGTGATTTTCTACTGGTGTGATGTAAGAATTTTTACAACATGCAATATCTGACTATTTACTCAGGGGCACTGACCTCTTTTACTTATATTGTCATATAAAAAAATTACAACAGCCAATACAATAGCTGTCTGCTGTGAATGAATCAAAATTATACATATTTTCTCATTGGATCAGCAAAATTTATGTTTTTTTAGTGTGCCACAGAATTTTAGTAATTATTTTACATGTGCCATGAGAGGAAAAAGATTGAAAATTGCTGCTATGAATGATATCGTAATTTTTAAAAATGCGATAATTTTCTTTTACCTACAATCTTCTCAAACACAGAAGCCTTACCAATTCATCTTGTTCAGAATGTTTAGATTTCTCTTCCTTTAACTCTTTTTCTAGAAAGAGTATTTCATCCTCAAATTCAGATTTGGAACTGTTCAGCTTTTCACAGACTGCCTAAAAGAGGAAGCCAACTTTATAAGACACACCTAGGGTAAATCAGTTAAGTACAATAAAACATGTATGTAAGTTAAGTAAGTTTAGTTTACATATTTGTTCATTTTATAACATTGAAATAATTGCAATTCTAGCAGGGGTCAGCAAACTTTTTCTATAAAGAGCCAGAAAATAAGTATTTTAGGCTTGCAGGCCATGTAGTCTCTGTCTCATCTACTCACATCCATGTATGTAGTGAGAAAGCAAAGACAGTATGCAAATGAGTGAGCATGGCTCTGTTCCAATCAAGTTTTACTTACAAAAACAGGTGGAAAGCCCAGAGCCTAGTTTGCCAACCTCTGCTCTAAAGCAATATAAAAGCAAAAATGAGGGAAAAGTCCAATTTAATAAAATTAAAGACATAATAAAATAAAAAATAAATTCAAAAACGAATCAATTTTTTTTCATAATAATCTACACTGAATCAAGACACATTTTCTGTGACCTTTTAAATATAAAATGATTACTTATTGGACTATTCCAATCGGATATTGAATACTATAATAAACATACCTCTGATATTTGTGATCCTTCAACAAACTTGTTAAATATATCAAAAATTTAAAGAATTTAATGTAGGACAAAATAAAAGTAGAACAAAAACATATTACAATACAGTGGTTAAAAACTTATTTATATATATTTCCCCAACTTCGACCACTTCATATGTGAATTCTCTTACTTGAATCAAAATTACTATATTGGTTTTGATTTCATCTACAGGTTCACCCATCAGTTTTTAAGTTGCATATTAGTTTATATTCAAATTGTACTTACCAATCTTGAAAATAAACATTTTAAAAAATTACTGAAACTAAAGGAAAACCTCTAAGATTTTCATTTTAAAGTAAAAATTGAGTTGATCTTACTATTAGCTTAAGTAAATTCAGTATCGTGAGAATAAACTGGTGTTTTACTTTATCCACAACGTCACCAAGCTTGAGTAAAATGCCTTCACCCTCCATTTTTTGCTCTTCTTTTTTAGCATGCTAAATGTCTTAAAAATTTTTTAGTTGAACTAATAAATTACTACTAGAAAAACAGTTAAAAGAGAGGGTCAACAAATAAACTATAACAATCTCAACAGTTTTTAAGGATTTTAATAGGTAACAAATGAAGAAGAAAAAGGTGGAGAATTCATTTAGAATTCAATTGCTAACTTACTTTAGACTGTAGTAGGAAATTCTCAATCATTCCACATAGACTTTCTGATGATTACAGACATTGGTGACTGAGAACTACTGAGATGGACTGACTGAAGACACGTACACCACAGGTAGAACGTCTATTGTTTTTCCTTTAATATTAGTAAGCATTTTATGACACTTCCATCTCATAACAGTAGTAGGGTACTCCCATTACCTAGGGTAATGTGTCTATTGGGGTTCAGCCAAGTGACAAATTATGATACTTTCCCTCCTTCCTATTAACCAAATTAGACCTGGCTCCAGAGGGCCAGTTATACATTTCTCCTACAAAGTCTACATTCAGTGATATCATGTTGACATGTTGAAACTGGTCATGGTCAGAGTGTTTACACAACAGAACTAAGCAAATGTTACGAAAATAGCCCCTGTTTTTCAGATAGCCCGTTGTTAAAAATATTGGGCTGGCCAAAAAGTCCATTTAGTTTTTTCTGTAAAATAAAAGATACATTTTTCATTTTCACCAATAACTTTACTGATTTGGATATTATGAGTATGTCCACTACCTCCTGCTATTGGCTTTTACTGGGCAGAGGCCAGGGATGCTGCTAAACATCTTCCAATGCATAAGACAGCCCCACAGCAAAGAGTTATTTGGCCAAAATGTCAACAGCGCCAAGAAACTTGCAAACCATTTTTGACACGTTCAATCAGTCACAGCACCTTCTCCATACACTGTACAAAACTTTTTTGCATTTCAGTTGTGTTTTCACCTTTCCTGAAATAATAAAGCATCATATGCCAAAATGTTGCATATTTTCTTCCTTCTTCAATATTAAAATGGCTGCACAAAAATTCACCAATTTTGCTAAGTTTTTTTTAAATGCATGCTGATATGACAGCTGTCACAATACGATCTAACAAAATTGTTTCAAATGAAATTACAGACAACTAAGCACTACTAGAGCCATCATACAGAAAAAAACAAACAAACTTTTTGGCCAACCCAATATTTACCAGCACACCATTGCTTATCTTCATCTCTGGTCTAATTCTAGTCAGTTGCTAATTTACTGGGGATGAAGTAAAGGCAAGTACTGCTACAATTTGCATACTTGCTATTCCTATATTGATGAAACTTAAGCCTATATATTTTTTTCTGGAGCAAAGTAAAAAAAAAAAAACCTGTATCACCCTAGTACATTTCCCAGGAATGAAGAATAAAAATATATAGTGCCCTAGAGTCCAATAAACTCAACAATGCCCTCAAAACAAGTTAGCAACAACAGCTCAATTATTTAAAATATTTTATGCTACTTACTAATATTCTATTTCCTATATTTAACTTTTTTTTAAAGTTTAACACCCAGAGATGCTCTTTTACATTTCCTGTGAAATAGTTTTGAGAAGACATATTAATTTTTAAAGTTTATACTATCTAGTAAGAATATTCCCCCAGCTTTCATAATTATACTATTTATTTTTACCTCCAAATTTTGACCTTTTGTTGACTCCTTCTCAAAGCTGGAATCCTTTAATGACTCTAAGCCTTGATACTGAAAGAAAGCAACACTGTAAGTAAAAACTCTACCACTTTTATTCCAAATTGTATCTGGATAGGTGTCTAAGAAGCAGATAGGATCTGCTTCCACAGGTATGTTGAATTTATTTGGATTTACTTAAGTCTTTCAAGTTTGACCACTATAACAAACCAGGCCAGGGCAGCCAACACATCACAGCCAACTAGCTGGGGCAGCAAATGGCAGAAACGCACACCTGAGACTGACTGAGCCATCCAAAGTCTACCTGCCCGTTAAAGAGAAATTTACACCAAGTGGCCATCAGACACCTTCACTTCTCATTCAAACTAAACAACAAATAAAGCAAGTAGGGAATGTAAAATATTTTTATTTCTATTTTAGAAATAAAAAGAACAACCAAGAACAATGTAAGATAAAACAATGAAACATACAATGCTATAGGACTTAGTAAAATGCACTGAGACTTGAATGTTTTTTTAAAGAGTAAATGGAAAACCAGGTTGTTTTGGATCAACCTTCTCCCTAAGAACAAGAAAAAGAGCTACACAAAAATACCAAAAGACAGGATATGTCTGAAGGCACCAGAGAGTTAACAAACGCAAGAATGTTGCCCTGACTGGTGTGGCTCAGTGGATTGAGCGCCCGCCTGCAAACCAAAAAGTCACCTGTTTTGAGTCCCAGCCAGGGCACAGGCCTGGGTTGCGGGCCAGGTCCCTACATGAGGGGGTGGGAAAGGCAACCAATTGATGTTTCCTCTCCCACATCAGTGTTTCCCTCTCTCTTTTTCTCCTTCTCTTCCCCTCTCTCTAAAAATAAATACAATCTTTTTTTTAAAAAAAGAATGTGTGACAGAAACAAAATACTCAGAAAGGCAAGTCCAGCATTTGACAGTGCCGCCCCAGCCCCACCACACACAAAAATAAAGAACAACAGGCTAAGAAACTGCGCAGAGGTTTTAGTAGAACTGGGAGCTGAGAAGATGAAATTTGGAGTTCAGGAGCTGATGAGTGGGAAGAGCCGCGAAGCGCAGATTTGAGAAAGGGACGCTGCGGCAGGCGGAATAACGACCTCTCCAAATCCCACCCTCATCCCAATTTCCCAGATGTGACTAAGCTAAGGATCTGGAGTTGGAGTGAATATAGGGGACGACACTGGTGGGCCCGATATAACCCCAAAAGGCCTTATAAAAGGAAGATGAGAGGATCAAAGTCAGGAGATGAGATGACGTGGCGACAGAAGCAGCAAACGGAGTGGTGCGACTCTGGGCCAGAAATGCGGGCTGCCTGCAGAAGGCGCAGAGTCCAGAAGCAGCTGCTCTCCTGGAATGCCCCCGAGGAAACAGACTTGCTGGCACCTTAATTTTAGTCCCAGAAGAATGATTTTAGACTTCTGACCTCCAGAACGACAGCTGAATCAGTCTGTGTTGCCTTATGCCACTAAATTTGGGGTAATTTTTGTAGCAGCAGGAGGAAACTAATACCAACCCATACAGGCTACCCTATAAACAAGTCAAAACCAGAAAGTTTCCTTTGAACTCAGGCCAAGTTTCCAAGCATCTCAATCTGTGATTAGAATAATCTAAGATTTCAAATGTCCCTAGCCCACCTGCCTATGAGAAGCAATAGTAAATCCTCACTGGAGAAAGACAGTATTACCCTCTTCAAAATTATCTGTATAATGTTTGTTATACTACCACTGATACGACAACCCAGAATTCGAGAAGGTAAGATCTGACTGAGAACCAAGGGGAAAAGTGAGCAAGAGACAAGACTCCCAGAGGACAAATAATGGAGCTTTTAGTCAGACACTGGCTATAACTGGAAAGACACATTTAGCAAGTGTTAGGAAGGATGTGGAGAAGATGAACTCTCACAAACTGGTGGTGGGAATATGATCTGGCATAGTCACTGTGGAAAACAATTTGGTAGTTCTTTCAAAAGTTAAATACAGATATAGCAATTCCACTTCTAGGTATTATATATACCCAAAAGAACAGAAAATATATATCCACACAAAAACTTGTACATTAATGTCCATAGCAGCATCATTTATAATAGCCAAAAAGGAGAATAACCCAAATGTCCATCAACTGACAAACGTGATACAAAATATTATTTGGCAAAAAAATTAAATACTGATACATACTATAACATAGATCAACCTTCAAAACATTATGTAAATGAAAAAAAAGCAAGGCACAAAGGACTACCTATTATGATTCCATTTATATGAAATGTCCAGAATAGGCAAATCTAAACATAACATAAATGAACCCTGAAAACATTTTGCTAAATTTTTTAAAGCCAGTCAAAAATGACATGTTAAATTATTCCATTTATGTGATATGAAATCCAGAATAGACAAATTTATAGAAATAAAAAGTAGATTGTCTTAGACCTGGGAATGGGAAAGCCTGGGTGAAGGGTGGTAGTTAAGGGGTGCAGTGTTTCTTTTGGGAGTAATAAAAACATTCGAAATTTTTTGTGGTAATGAATTCACCACTCTGTGCATATACTAAAAGCCACTCATCTGTACACTTTAAAGGGTGAATTGTATAATATGTGAATAATTTCCCAACAAAGCTGTTAAAAAAACATTATTTATAATAGTTTTTAAAATCATCAGATACCAGGGAATAAATTTAAGAAAAGATACGCAAACAGGAGGAACAGAACTTTGAACAGCTCTGAGGCATCAACAGCTCTGGACTTCTAGTCAAGATAGAGGTATAAGTAAACACAACTCACCTCCTTGCACAACCACAGCAAAAATTATAAGTAAACTACAAAACAACTATGACCCAGGATCATCAGAAAATCAAGCTGTATGGAAGTCTGATAACCCAAACACATTCATTTAGACAAGTAGGAGGGGCAGATATGAAGAGACGCAGAGACGCAGAAGAGGCAGTCCCACACCCACATGTGGTAGATAAAAATCAAGAGGGATATCTCAGGAGCAAAGGATCCCAGCCCCACACCAGACCACACAGCCCAGAGCCCTGGCAGTTCTGGTGCCAGGAAGATAAGAACCCCCACCCCCATCTTCTAGCTGTAAAAACCAGTGAGGGTTGGGGTGGCAGAAGAAATGGCAAGACTCTCAGGTGTCTCCTTTTAAAGGGCCCATAAAGGACTTAAGACTTATGCAGACTCACTCCCTCTGGGCTCCAGCACTGGGGCAGCAGCTGGAAGGGACCAGTGGCATACAGGGAGAAACTGAAGGATCTGACATCAGGGTAAGTGCCAGAAGACAGCTTCCAACTGGACAAAATTCCAGAGGGAAGGTAGTGGCCACTGTCCCTTTTCTGAGCACCCCCGCCCACCCACACAGAGCCACAGAGTAGAGGCATCATACATGAGGCTCCATGAACCTGGTTCACACAGGGTGCCCTGCCCTGGTGGTTACCTAAGGCTAATCCTGAGTTATGTCCTTTAAAAAAAAGGATGGGTCAGAAATAGAACATCAAAGCTGTCAATGATGCTCCATGAACAGGGATGTGGGCTGCTCCATGAACAGGGATGTGGGCTGCTCCGTGAACAGGGATGTGGGCTGCTCCATGAACAGGAATGTGGGCTGCTCCATGAACAGGGATGTGGGCTGCTCTGTGAACAGGGATATGGGCTGCTCCATGAACAGGAATGTGGGCTGCTCCGTGAACAGGGATGTGGAAGTATCAAGGAGAAACTAGCTGGGTAAAAAGATCTTTGAAGCAAACTCAGGACTGGGAGATCTGACCTAGCATCTAAAATATAACCTGTCTGAACTCCCACACTATTACTGGAGCAAAACCATATGTACATATACACTCAAAGTGAAAAGAGGTTTCAGTGACTGACACAGGATATTTTCATCTCTCATCAATTGCGCTGCAGAATCAGTTCTTGCATAGAATGATTCGAGTTCACATTATTTTCTGCGCATCATTAGCCAGGTGACAGAAATTGTCACAGTTTTCAGAATCACAGTCTTGCACTGATAAGTGTGAAGTATGAACACATCTGCAGATCAATAATGAATTACAGGATAAGGGATTAATATCAGTTATTTGAGAAAAAAGTTCATTTAAAATCACCACAGTAGGGCTGGGGGCAAGTACACTACCATCACTGGAGTTGACAACTGTCTCACTGGATGAAACAGGGACAGCTTCCTGGAGGAGCTGGAAATTTTGGAACGGTCAGAACGACAGAAGTAAGTTTAGTGAGCCCCACACTAGGGAATACAATCAGGTCCTATTTCTTAGCAGAGCCAAAGATACCATTCATCTAATGTCAACATTCTGTTAAAACCAGCACCAGTGTAATCTCTAACTAAATTTCCAGACCCATTGGCCTTTACACTCAATCCTCATGCTTCATGGTTTCTTTGCCATAATTAATTGATGTGTCTTCTCAAAAGTATTCATTGGTCTTAGTAATATTGTGCCATTCCAGCTTTCTGTTTTTTAAAAAATGTTCCTTCTGTATCCTTCCTTGTCATTTTCCCCCATCTTTTCTGTCTTCATTCTTGTGTAAGACTAATAATTTTTTAGGCTACAGTTATATAGGCTCTTGTCATAGGTTCAGAAAGTAGACAGGTGATCTATCAATACAGTTTAACATCCCAAGTAGCCAATGGAAGAGCCCATTGGAAGATGTTTTTCCAGGTTTATTCTATCATCACGTCTCAGTGTCTTGAGTACTTTTTGCTTCTCAGTGTGATGGCTGCTTAACTAAATTATAGAATCCATAACAAGCCCTAGTAGCTCTGATTTATGAGTACCTGGATGGGTTTGGTGGAGGAAAATATATAAAGGAAACTTATTGCTGGTCAAGATGGAGTCATAGTTAGAGTCCCTTTGCCTCTTCACATAACCATAAAAAGAGTTGCAACTAAATCTCAAAACAAATAACACCCAGAACTTTCAAAAAATCGAACTCTATGGAAGTCCAACAACCAAGGATTTAAGGAAGCCACAATCATCCAGACCGGTGCCTTTCATAGGGAGTAAAAACAGCTCTACCTCATACACAACAATAAACATAGGAAGGCTGCCAAATCGAGGAGACAAAGAATATGGCACAATTAAAAGAACAGAACAAAACTCCATAAAAAGAACTAAATGAAACGGAGACAGCCAACCTATCAGATGCAGAGCTCAAAACTCTGGTGATCAGGATGCTCAAAGAACTCACTGACTATGGCAACAACATAAAGGAAGAAATGGAGGTTACACTAAGTGAAATAAAGAAAAATCTACAGGGAACCAACAGTGAAGCAAAGGAAGCCAAGACTCAAATCAACAATTTGGAACATAAGGAAGAAATAAACATTCAACCAGAAAAGAATGAAGAAACAAGAATTAAAAAAAAAAACCGAGGACAGTATAAGGAGATTCTGGCACACCTTCAAATGTGCCAAAATCTGAATGATAGGGGATGCCAGAAGAAGAAGAGAATGAGCAAGAAATTGAAAATGTATTTGAAAAAATAATGAAAGAAAACTTCCCTAATTTGGCAAAGGAAATAGACATACAAGTCTAGGAGGCACAAAGAATCCCAAACAAGTTGGACCCAAAGAGGACCACACCAAGACACATCATAATCTTTAACCTTTGGCATTTTAATTAAGAGAGAATCTTAAAAGCAACAAGAGGAAGGCAGAGAGTTACCTACAAAGGAGTTCCCATCAGACTGTCAGCTGATTTCTCAAAAGAAACCTTGCAGGTAAGAAGGGGCTGGAAAGAAGTATTCAAAGTAAAGAAAAGCAAGGACCTACAACCAACATTACTCTACCCAACAACACTATCATTTAGAATGGAAGGACAGATAAAGTGCTTCCCAGATAAGGTCAAGCTAAAGGAGCTCATCATCATCACAAAGTCATCATACCATGAAATGCGAAAGAGACTTATTTAAAGAAAAACAAGATCAAAACTATGAACATTAAAAAGACAACAAATTCATAACTATCAACAACTAAATCTTAAAAAAAAAAAAGCCAGCAGAATAGCAACAGAATCACAGGTTTGAAGATCATTTGGCGGGTCATCAGCGGGGAGGGGTAGGGAGAAGAATGGGGGAAACATTACCAGGAATAAGCAGCATAATTGGTAGATACAAAGTAGACAGGGGGAGGTTAAAAGTAGTATAGGAAATAGAGAAGCCAAACGACTTATATGCATGACTCATGGACATGAACTAAAGCAGGGAGGATTGCTAGAGAAATGGGAGTGCCAGGGAGAGGGAGGCAAAAGGAGAAAAATTGGGACAACTGTAATAACATAATCAAAAAATATACCTTAAAAAAAGGAGAAGATGGTCTTTTCAATAAATAATACTGGTTAATTTAATATCCGTGGGAAAAACATTAAATCTTGACCTCCAAATTATACCATAACAAATTCAATTCCAGATAGATTAAGGACTGATTAAATTTGGGCCAAACTATTCTCTCCACCCCCAAATTCATAGTTGAAACTCTAACCCCTAGTTTGAGTTTGACTGTATGTAGAGATAGGCCCTTTCAAAAAGGTGATTAAATTAAAACTGTGCCTTTAGGGTGGGCCCTAATCCAATCTGATTCCTTATAAGAAGAGGAAACTCAGACACAAAGAGAAATACCAGAAACAGGCACCAGCACAGAGAAAAGACCATTTGAGCTGCCGTCTGCAAGCCAAGGAGAGAGGCCTCAGAAGAAACCAAACCTGCCAACACCTTGGTCCTGAACTTCTAGTCTCCAAAAACGTGAAGAAAATTAATTCCTGTTGTGTAAGCCACCCAATCTGAATGTTATGATAGAGCTAGCAAACATAAAAACTAAAAAGAAGAGTAAAACAATAAAGTTTCTAAAAGATAACACAGAAGATTATCTTCATATCCTTGGGTAGACAAAAACTTCTTAAGTAGAAAACAACAGTCCTCATAAGGTCAAGATTCACAAATTAGACTATGTTAAAATTAAGAACTTCTGCTTACCAAGATAACATCTGACATAAAAAGGCAGAGAGTGGACGATATTCACAATACATATATCTGGCAATGGGATCATACCCAAAATAATAGAAAAAATCCTACATGTCAAAAAAGGAAAAAACAGCAGATAACTATTTCATTAAAAAGAGTTTTTAAAAAAACAAACAACAAAAAAGGCAATTTCACAAAAATGATATCCAAATGGCAAAAAAATGTATTAAAAAGTGCCTAAATTTATTAGTCAGGAAAAGACAATTTGAAATCTAGTAATATGAAGAACTGAACTCTTATAATTTGCAAAAAAAGCATAAATAATCTTAAACTTACAAAGATAGAAGTACCTGTACTGAGAAGTATTGATATAAAGTTCTCTGACTCTAACACCAATGTTAGTAATTTCAAGAATGTCTTACCTCTTTTTCTACGAGGCTGAATTTTTCAAGTAGTTTACATTTTTCTTCAATTAGTGTAGAAAGCTCTACAGCAAGCTTTTTCTCTCTTTCTAAACAAACAGTTAAAATATGAAAACATTTATTCATAAAAATACATGTTCCCCTATATACAGTGCAACATTATTTAAAATACCCAACTAATTATCCACTGACAGATGACTGGTTAAAGAATATGTGATGTGTATTTACATAGTAGAAAATATATATGGTAGAATACTTAGCCATAAAAAAGATGAAATATTGCCCTGACCAGGTGGCTCAGTTGGAGCATCAGCTTGTACACCAAAAGGCTGCAGGTCTGATTCCCAGGCAGGGCACACACCTAGGTTGCTGGTTCAATCCTCGGTCAAGGCACAGACAGCAGGCAAACCACCTAATGTTTGTTTCTCTTTCTCTTTGTGTCTTTGTCTCCTTCTCTTTCTCTCTCCCCGCTCCCAGCCCACTTCTTCTCTCTCCAAAATCAATAAACACATTCTTGTGTGAGGATTTAAAAAAAACATGAAATATTGCTACAGGTGACAACATGAATGAATCTTAGTATTATGCTAAGTGAAATAAATGAGACAAAAAAGGACAAAAGCCATGTGATTTCATCCATATGTGTAATATAAAAAATAAGTAACAAACAAAAGAACAAACTCATAGACACAGACAACAGAATGGTGGTTACCAGTGAGGAAAGTGGGTAGGGAGAAGGCAAAGTGGGTAAACAAGGTCAAACATATGGTGATGGAAGGAAATGAGACTTCAGGTGGTAGCACTCTAAATAGAGTACACATATGTGTGATTATAATCTTATATACCTAAAAATTATACAGTACTATTAACCAATGTTATCCCAATAAAATTACTTTGTTTTAAATATATTTTATTGATTATGCTATTACAGTTGTCCCATTCCCCCCCCTTCATTCCCCTCCACCCTGCACACCCCCTCCCACCCACACTCCCCACCTTTAGTTCATGTCCATGTGTCACAGGTTCTTTAGCTTCTACATTTCCCACACTACTCTTGCCCTCTCCCTGTCTATTTTCTCCCCATCGTCTATGCTACTTATTCTCTGTACCTTCTCCCCCAAAACCTCCTCCCACTCCCCTGTTGCTAACCCTCCATGTGACCTCCATTTCTGTGGTTCTGTTCCTGTTCCAGTTATTTGCTTGGTTTGTTTTTGTTTTAGGTGTGGTTGTTAATAATTGTGAGTTTGCTGTCATTTTACTGTACATGTTTTTTATCTTCTCTTTCTTAGATAAGTCCCTTTAACATTTCATACAATAAGGGCTTGGTGATAATGAACTCCTTGAACTTTACCTTATCTGAGAAGCACTTGATCTGCCCTCCCATTCTAAATGAAAGCTTTGCTAGATTGAGCAATCTTGGATGTAGGTCCTTGCCTTTCATGACTTGGAATACTTCTTTCCAGCCCCTTCTTGCCTGTAAGGCCTTTTGAGAAATCAGATGACAGTCTGATGGAACTCCTTTGTAGGTGACCGTCCCCTTATCTCTTGCTGCTTCCAGAATTCTCTCCTTCATTTTTATCTTGGCTAATGTAATTCTGATGTGCCTTGGTGTGTTCCTCCTTGGGTCCACCTTCTTGGGGACTCTCTGAGCTTCCTGGACTTCCTGGAAGTTTATTTCCTTTGCCAGATTGGAGAAGTTCTCCTTTATAATTTGTTCAAGTAACTTTTCCACTTGTTTCTCTTCCTCCTCCCCTTCTGGTACCCCTATAATTCGGATGTTGGAACGTTTAAAGATGTCCTGGAGGTTCCTAAACCTCTCATTTTTTTGAATTCTTGTTTCTTCATTCTTTTCTGATTGGATGTTTCTTTCTTCCTTCTGGTCCACTCATTGATCTGAGTCCCCGTTTTCTTCCCATTCTTATTGGTTCCCTGTGCATTTTTCTTTATTTCACTTAGCATAGCCTTTGTTTGTTCATCTCATTTGCAACCAAATTCAACCAATCCTGTGAACATCCTGATTACCAGTGTTTTGAATTGTGCATCTGATAAGTTGGCTATGTCTTTGTTGCTTAGTTGTATTTTTTCTGGAGCTTGGATCTGTTCTTTTGTTTGGGTCATTGTTTTTGCCTTGACCTGCCTGCTGCATAGTGAGGGCCACAGCCTTAGGTCTTCACCAGGGCAGGGCAACCCAGTTGCTGGATTGTGATGCTGTATGTGGGGCAGGGGTCCGAGAGGGAACAATGGCGCTTGCTCCAGTCTCTGTCGGCTTTTAGTCACTTCCCCCGCTTCCCACGAGCAAATTGGGCCCTTCTGGTGCTGATTCCTAGGTGGGTGGGCTTGTGTACATTCTAGGACCCTGTGGGTCCCTCCAACGAACTCTTCTGTGTGGCTGGGAGCCTCTCCCGGCCCCTCAACCCCCACAGGTGTTTTCAATCAGTGCTTTGAGGCTTTATTTCCCTGCTCTGGGACCCTGGGTTTGATGGTTTGTTTCACTCCCCCGTTTTCCCTGGATTATCTCCATGTGAATGTGGGCCCCCAGGTCCGCCAGCCACATTGTGCTCTGCGCCCCTCCACAATCCACCTCCTTGCTGTGTCCGCCAGCTGCCACCTGCGCTGCCAAGACCCCTCTCCGCCTGGCCGCCAACTCCACCCCTCCAACCGGTCTGGATGAATGTGTCTACTTTCACTCTTTGGTTGTCGGACTTCCATACAGTTCAATTTTCTGTCAGTACTGGTTGGTTTTGTTTCTAAACTGTTGTTGTACTTATTTCAGTTGTGCGAGGAGGCACAGTGTGTCTACCTATGCCACCATCTTGGCCGGAAGTCTCCAGTAAAATTATTTTAAAGATTTTATTTATTTATCTATTTTTAGAGAGAGGGGAACGAAGGGGAAAAGAGAGGGAGAGAAACACTGATGTATGAGAGGAACATCAACCAGTTGCCTCTAGCATGCCTCCACCCAGGGACCTGGCCCGCAACCCAGGCATGAGCCCTGACCAGAAATCAAACCAGTGACCTTTCTGTTCACAGACTGTCGCTCATTCCACTAAGCCACACCAGCCAGGGTCGGAATGAATTTTTTAAAAGTTAACAAATATCATGTGTAAATTTTTTTGTTTAAAATTATAAACATGGGGAGGTCTAAAGTAGAAAAAAGAGCTTACCCACATAAAGTCGGCTTCTAATCTGAAACAAATTTTAAACAAAATTACATTAAAACAAATACACATTCAAGTAAATACGGATTTATTTAATTTATACTGCCAACTTAAAAATAACACTTTTCTTGTTGCCTTGGTATGAATTTAAGTCAGCCAAAAGAAAGGCAACTTCACAAAAATGATATCTAAATCACTGATATGTGCAATGAGAAAAATGCCACATATTAATACCTATTAAAATTTCACATTGTATACTAGTATATTAAAGGCTTTGAAATAGCTGTATCTTAAAAATACCTGTTTAATGTCATTTAGACCATTGTACCTGATACGGATTTGACCCTGAAACAAACTATTTCAAGAAGTCCCTACTATCATCTCCCCTAGGGCTAATACATAAAATAACATGATTTCAGAAATGTACCACCAGGTAATGGATTGAAAATTACTACAAAGAAACAGTAATCACAACCTTTTTATTCTTTAACCTCTTGCTCAAATAATGAAGGAAACATTCTATTTGTAGAGAGATCAGATTTAGGGCTGAGGAAATATAAGCAAGTGTAAAAACAATGGGGACTTAAATCATCTAGTGAAGAGTTAGAGAGATAAAATGAAAAGAGACAAAATTTAAAAGCAAAGTTATAGCCCTGGCTGGTGTGGCTCAGTGGATTGACTGAGTGCCAGCCTGCGAACCAAGGAGTCACTGGTTCGATTCCCAATCAGGGCACATGCCTGGGTTGCAGGCCAGATTCCCAGTTGAGGGAGCACGAAAAGCAACCAGACATTGATGTTTCTCTCCCTCTCTTTCTCTCTCCCTTCCCCTCTCTCTAAAAATAAATAAATAAAATCTTTTAAAAAAATACAACATGAAAGCGAAGTTACAGTAGAACAGGTAAATATGAGGGATAAATTATGAACTGATCAGATTCAGGGACTACTTCAAAAGGTAACAAGAAACTACAAAAAATAAAAATTTTTTTAAGTTAAAAGATAAGTCTTAAGTGTAAGGGCTAATATCTAAAACATAGTAGTCCCAAGAAAGAGAAATAAAAATGTAAAATGCAGCCCTGGCTGGTGTGGCTCAGTGGATTGAGTGCCAGCCTGAGAACCAAAGGGTCACCAGTTCGATTCCCAGTCAGGGCACATGCCTGGGTTTTGGGATAGATCTCCAGAAGGGGGTGCATGAGGTGCAACCACACAATGATGTTTCTCTCCCTCTCTTTCTCCCTACCTTCCCCTCTAAAAATAAACAAAATCTTTTTTAAAAATTGTAAAATGCAGAAGAAATTTCCCACAATTAAAAAATGATAAAAGATCTCATATTAAAAGAATAGAAATTTAGACTGCAAAAAAGGTGCACATCTATGTGGAACTCCAATATGGCATAGCAGATAAGTAGGGAAAAGAAGGACTATTCAACACATGAAGCTGGAAAAAATGGTTGAATCTTGTGGGGGGAAAATCACACTGAATCCCTATCCCATACCAGATAAAAAACTGGATTCAAGATGAATCAAGGACTTACATGTTAAAAGCAAAATTTTAAAATTAAGACTTTCTGCTCATCAGAAAACATTTTAAGGTAAATGAAAAGAAGTTTCATACTGGGACTTTTACCATACATACGAGCAACAGGATAGTATCAAGAATATATAAAGAACGCCTACAAATCAAAAATAACAAGCTACTTAATAAAAACATGGGCAAAAGACATAAAAAACAATTATTTCCCAAAATAACAAATACATATGGCTGGTAAAATTCAGTAAGAGATTTCAATCTCATTAATGATTAAGGAATTCAAATCAAGACCATGATAAGATACAATTTTATACCCATTCAAGTGACAAAAGAACAGTGTTGGAAAGGACAGAAATCAAATGGATCTCCAGACCTCATGTATATTGCTGGTAGGGTGTAAATTGGTACAATATGGAAAACCAATAAAATATAGTTTTTTAAAAAAAATATGGAAAACAATTCGCATTACCTTTTAAAAATAGAACTTCCATATACTATATAACCCAGTAATCTCACACCTAAGTATACTCTCAAGAGAAAGTTTAAAATATGTAATAGGAGATATGTGTAAGAATATTCATAACAGATGGATACTAGAAAAATCAGGAGGAACATTGTGTAAAGTGTATGATTGTCTAACCACTATGCTGTACACATAAAATTAATAAGAAAGTATTATTGAATGTAAACTATAATTGAAACTGTTAATTTAAAAAAATACACAGCAGCACTAAACAGTAATAGAAAAAAACCTGAAAACAACCCGAATGTCCAAGACCATAAAATCTATGTACTTTAGTCTATTCTTACAATTATTCTAGAGCAGTCAAAATGGAAAAAAATTCAAGCTTCATCCAAAACTATGGGTGACGCTTAGCAATATAGGATGGAAGAAAAAAGTTCCAGAACGTGGCATTCAGTGTGACACCAAGTACAATCACATTCCATACTTGTGAGAAATGTATATAGACAGGACCAAAAAAATTTAAGGAATGAGAATAATCAACACAGGATCCAAGCCAGGGTTACCTCTAGTACAGATACATGGAGGGATAAAATGAGGGAGGATCTCTGAAATGTAAGTGATAGTCAATGATTTTGTTTCCAAGTTGAGTGGTATATTCACAGATGTTTAGTATACTATTAAAAAACAAACATAGACCATAAATAAATAATAAAGGTAGGGGTTTTGTATCAGTTCTACAGAGAACTTCTTTAAAATTTTTACACTTCAAAAATTCCTCTAAATCTATATTTAGTTTCTAGTAGCCACACATTATCATGAGTAACCCATATAACTACCACCTAATTTGTTTTCTTAAAATAAAAATGTTTCTCATATTATCTGTTCAAACAGAAGACAAAATGAACATCCTCTTAGTATACAGCACTGGTTACTTACCGATCGAAAACTTCTCCACAAAAACAAGAAAACAGCAAAAAATCCAACAATAGCTGCACATATCAGCAACTCCCAAGGAAAACCATAGGGATTAGAACTTTTTCTCATATCTTCAGGCAATGCTGCCACAACCTTTAAAACAAGAAAATTATCACTGTGATGATAACTCACAAAATCTGTGACTCCAACTTTGTTTTATAATACCAGTTTATTGGACACATTTTCTTGGACATCTTGGAGGGGTCACTGCAGAGGACAATCTGCTAGTCTGTGTTAACTGAAATGGAAAATTTCCATGGGAAATGGCAAACGGTTATGGTCTATTACCTGTGGTATAGAAAGGACAGTGGTCTTTCCCAAAGCTAACCATACAGATCAAGGAAGAGGACCTCTAAAAGGAAATCAGTATTTGATCTTAAAACCCTTATTTCTATTTCAGTCATTATCTTTTGGGACACAGACTTTGAAAACATAGAGATGGGTGCTAAAATGGTGCCTAGCACATAAAAACATGCCAGGTCCTAAAATGACACAGAGCCTAGGAGCCAAGAGGAAGGTAAATCGTGTAGACTGAATTTTCTGTATCTTATTCTCTGTAATTTCTTTCTTTCATCCTCTCTTCCTTTTCTTTTCTTTTTTTTTTTTTTTGGTATACATTTAGTAAAGGTTTAGTTAAATGTTTCAGTCTTCCTTCAGCTACATAATGAAGAATTAGGTTTCACCTAAAGTGCTAAGCAAAAGCACAATGGCTCTCCAGCCAGTAGATTATTACTTGGAACCTATTTATGTCTCTAGCACGCGTCATTGCACATCACTCCCTGAGCCCACTTGACACTTGTAGTAATACAGTTCCTAGTGCACTGCACGTACCATGCTGCTTCATGCCTCCTGTGCTTAAACTATTCCCTCAGCCTGTCAAGGCTTTCCCAGAGACTCCATAAAATGTGATCTCTCCCAACCTTCAATTTCACCAGCACTTTCTGTCTGTTTCAGTAAGCACTTCATCAGTTTCTACTTCGTACTATTTTTTTTGTCTTGCATTCTCTTAACAGACATCATGACACCAGTGGTCCAAATTATGTCATAGTTCACTTAGAATCCTCATAGAACTGTCATGGCAACTACATGAATACCATAGCAACTATACTTATTAATGTACATATAATGTAACTGCCCCAATGTTTAAAAGGGCTTTGTAAGTTTTTTGTGCAGTTTTTTTAAACACGGCCCCCTAAACATGTCAACAAAGACACCTATGAATAGAAGAATCCTTGCAACATGATTATAAACTAAACCTAATAATTTTGAACACTTGGAGCTTAATATCTCCAGATTTTACATTAACAAGACAACAGAAAGAAGGGAACAATCTCACTTATGGTAAAGCATCTCAAAAGACCATCTTAAAAGAAAATGTAGATTTAGCACGCCTACTCCCCGTCCGGACTCAGGTACCCTTTCAAGACAAGAAGTTTCATCACTAAAAGGAACTCATCTCAGAGAAGCAGCCCTTAAGTCTCTTACAATCGGGGGAACTACGTGTCACTGACCCCTGTTCAAAATAAATAAAATTAGGGGAAAGATCATTTGTTTTAGGAATCGGGAAACATTTAACACACCTTTGTAAAGTCCCACTAAGCAAATGCTATTTTCACCTTCCTCATCTCCAGGTCCCCTTCCACCACACACACATACACACACACACAAGGCCCAAGTATCCCACGAACCTGGCTACTGCCTCGGACACAAGCTGGCCCAGTGGCAGATGAAGACTGGCTTTGGGACCTCCCACCACTGCCACTCAGACCCAAAGCCAAAGTCTGCTGCTTCCTCCCCTTGGCGGCTTCCGCGACCCCTGGGCCTGATCGCGCCTGGCCTTACCCAGCGTAGCTTTTCCAGGACCAGCCCCAAGTAAGGCTGAGGTGCAGTCCTGGGCTCCTCCATTGCGCCAGGGCTGCCCTGGATACCGCTGCCGCAGCCAGGGCCTGACTGAGCAACAATCAGCCGCAAACAACACTACGTTCAATCCAGAACCCCAACCCGCACGACAACCGGACCACACCACTATGGTGCCGGCTGTGGGGGGGGGTGCACAGAGTAGAAAGGACGCACGGGCCTCAGGTGTCCACGATGCGTACTGACAAGCCTCGGACCCTATGTTATGCCTTGTGTCCAGGCGACGAGAAAGTCCAAGCACGTCTCGTAAGAGCCTGAGACTTGCCCTTTACTCACCACCTCACCCCTCAGTTTGGTTTCGGCCAGACCTCGGAAATGTGGCTGGGAGGCCGGACACGGTAAATTTCCCCTCCTTCCTTGCGCGAGGTTCGTAGACGTGTCCGGGGTGCCTGCTCTTAAAGGGGCAGGTGCTCCCCTAGCAAAACCACCCACCTTTGTAATTCCAGAAACGGAGGGAGTTGAGAAAAATTCGGCCTTGGGCTAGGCGCGGTGTTATGCGTGGCCCAGCCCAGATGGCTGGGGCTTTGGTCCGACACCCCTCCCACCCCCACCCACCAGCAGGTGACTGGGGAGGAAGTGAGACTTCCCCTGGAGGCCCCTCAACTCGGCCCCACGGGTTGAGCTTGAGTGCGGCACGCCCCCTGGGCACCGGACCCAGCCCCTATCTGCAGCGCTTTCCTCTCTCAGACCCTATAGAGCTGTCTATGTACACCCCACAGAAGCCCTAACTGTGAGGTTCCCCAGGGGACCCCGTGGAATTAGGAAAACCAGCCACCTCCTTCCTTCCAGTTAGAAAATGACCTGCACGGCCCGCGCTCGTGTGTCCTGCCAACTGTTTCCGGACTTTCGACTTTGGACAGGAAGGCATCTCGGGTCACCTGTTGTCTGGACAAAGTTTAACCTCCTTCACACAAGAGAACATCGATCGGGTCTCCTCTGCACAGTGGAGGGTTCGTAAGGGTGACTCACTTTTACCTGCGTTTCCTGGGCACTTGCTAGGTAAAACTGCCCTAAACTTCATGAGCGCCTACTTACCCAAATGCTGAATCATCAAACTTGTGTGCACCTTTCCTGGACCAGTGTTCTCCTGAGAAGGGAAGCTAAAAGTAGCATCTTACCCTCTAAATTTAGGTCTCTATTTTTAGCTCCGTTGAATAAAGTAAGGGGGCTGGATTTGCTCTTGGGAGATGGGTTTAGCTGACACAGGTGTAAAGAATAAACAATCTCTAAAACTCCTGTGCCAGCATAAGCTCGCCAAATTCAGCCTTCAAACTGAATTCCTCAATGAAGCAACTCAAAGAGGAACAGATAGTTCTTCCTTAAACAAATCACTCAAGGGAAATCAATAGTTAAAATCTAAAATCTCTAAGAAGTTTCTCTAACGTAAACTCTGGCAGCAACAGAACTATTGTGCCAAAAAGAATCAAAAAGTGCCCTAAAATTCACATTGGTTTTCAGTACTAAAATGCGGCCTAGTTTTTTGAAACTCAAAGTGTTCTCTCTTGTTTGTCACATCAGCCTAAGGAGTTTCAGCAACTATCATTATCAGAGAGTAGCAGAAATTACTTAATAAAGCTCCATATTTAAGGTATTACACAACCTTCACAGGAGTTGGACAATGTGTGTTGAAATTATGTGACTAGCTTATCAGTCAAAACAGAAGCATAACAAAAAATTTTATCTTTAAAATTTCAAAGAAGTTTAGAACAATTTGTACCTCTATTAGAACACTATTATTAAATAAAAATATTTAATAAGTCTGAACTTTTTCAAAGAACTCCTGAATCATTTTCAGCTTTTAGGACTTACTTATAACCAAAATATCTTTTTAATCTCTTTGCCTCTCCCTAAGGCAGTCTGAGCCCTTTTCCAATTTTTCAATAATTACCATTCCAAATATTAAAATCATATACTAGGGAGAAAAGAATAAATTAAAACTTTTTTAAAAGAAAAATCCAAAAGCTTCACCTCGCCGATAGCAAAAACACAGTAAAACTCAAACTCTGCCTGATTCAAACCTAATTTCTATATAATTAATAGTCATATAGAAACTTACCTCTTCCTCTAGATCATTCAAGTCCATTTTTTAAATTCACATTAAAATATCCTAACGTAAATAAAGTTTTGCAAAGCACCTCATATTCTTGAGAAAGATTTCAGATTTTAATTCATCCTGCATTCTTGTTTCAACACTGACTGATCCTGTTTTGACACTTGAGGGTAAAGGGGTGCTATAGGTGGAGTTGTGACTACCAATTCATAATTCAGTTTCAGGGACAACACTTTAGATCAAATATATTACGTACTAAATATACATATTAACACCCTCTTAAAATCTATAACTGCAAAGAGAAATCCTGAATGTGGTAACTAATTAAAATTAAATTGCATGATTTATTCTATACTCTATAGAGTACATAATTTTTACCATGTAAAAAAATATTTGAAAATAGTTCTTAAGGGGATTTGGGATTTTGCTGACTTTAATAGGTCTGCTTTAAAGGAAATGAAAAATAAATGCTGTCAGTGTTTGTGACAACTACTAGAAAGCATTCAAAAACATTGGAAACATGCTAGCCAGTAAACTTTGTCCACAATCTAGAAACTGATTTCCCTTATGAAAGTCAGGGTTACAAAGCTTTAAGTTCTACAGTAGTCGGTCCCATTTAATTAAACAGGCAATGTCACAATCTATGAGATCTAGTCCTTTGTAAGAAGATAAACCGTTTTCCTTCTCTGAACTGTTTAATTTCAGTTGCTCTCAGAACATATTGAATCAGGAACAACCTGTTGAACAAGGGCTAGGTAGCTTCCATTGTTTACTCCACATGGAAATGAGGCATTATAGTTAAGAATATATCAATTTAGAACTCAAAGAGTTTCCTCATTTATAAAATAAAGTAGATAAAAAGTGGTATTGATTTTTATTAATTAAACAATTCAAAGAAAGTATGTTGTGTACAAAACCTGATATTACCCGTAAGCAGAAATGATTACCTGAAAAACTTAGGCAAGAAGAAAAGGAAGTCCTTTCACCTAAATTTAACTGGAAAATTCCTCAAATTTTCCATTTACTACAGGTGTTCAAAACCATAATATGGGTGCTTACTAAACGCACTACGATTGTTAGAATTCTAGATCTGGCAGGAGCTCTTCAGAACATTTAGTCCGTACATTATAAACTTAAAGCCCTTCAGTTTGAGCTTCTTGTTGCCATATGAGAATGGAAGGCTATGATTACCCTCTTACGCTTTTTCAAGAGAATCCAGAAATCCAGATTTTCAGGTAAACTTGCCTTTTAAACGATGGCAACTGGCTCATCTTTCTAAACATTGTGCAAGCTAGTTTTGACAAACAGCCTGTCAACTAGTCTTAGCTTCTGATAGTACAGTTTTAAACCTGAGACTCCCCTTGAGAATTAGTGACTTTCCAAGGTCACAAGATAATTAACATAATTTACATTCAATATTTTCATATCTAAAGAATTTCAACCAAAATAGTTTAAGTGAAATGTGTTTGGTTATATTTACTGAATCTATACAAACAAGCTTACCTAGCATAGACTGTATAAATAAACACTTTATATGAAGGACAAATACCATGTACTGATTAATAAATTATTTTATTAATTTAGTAGCTTCGCTGGTCTAAATTATGAGGGAGGGGGATGAGGGTGAGAGATATGTCAGTTCTTCTATGCTTGAGTTCTTCTACACTTTAGAAATCTACTGATTTCTAAATAAAGTTTTTAATCAACAACTTCACAACCAAATCACACATAGCAAATTAATCACTTCCCCGGGCTTATTTATCAGGTAACGCCAACTCTCTGGAACTTAGCAAAGAGATAGAGTACGGAGGGAGCCTCTGCAAGCAGAACTCTTCCCACAGGCCCTGGCACTACCAGCTACCCAGTCACCCTCGCTGGAAACCTGGTAAGTTATCCTCATTTTTCCATTTTCTTCTCCTTGTTACATTCAATCATCAAATCCAATGAATTCTATGTACAAAAGGTCTATTTGTCCTTCCAATCATTTTAAAGAGTTCCATCAGATATTAAGCCAAAGATCTTAAAATGTGGTCAGTGGGCTGAACCCAACCTACACAATATTTTGTCCTGACTTGCATGTGTTTTTTTAATCTGAATATTTGTCAGTATTAAAAATTGGAAGATTTTACACACACACACACACACACACACACACACACACACAACCAGATTTTCAACTTTTCTTGAAATATCAGGAGATCTGGAAAACCCAGGCTGAAGATAAGTAATAGCCACATGCTTGGGAGAAGGCACACACTCTCCAGTTGGTTATAGTTCTCACCTTTACCTATGTTTCATTCACTTTGTGAGTTTGTGAACTCTGATTTAGACCTTCACTATTTACTTACTGAACTAATGTGGTAACCTCTTGACTGTATTCCCTGCCTCTGTTTTTAACCCATTCAATTCTTATTTGAGAATATTGACAAATAGACTTATTAAGCTTAAAATAAACTTATCAATAAAGTTTCAGTGTTGGTAAATGAAACTTTTTCATTTTACTCCTTGATTAAAATCCTTCAAATGCACCCCATGATCTATGAGTTCAACTTCCTATCAAAACATGCAAAACATTCTTATATATACTCATATATACTCATCTTCAGTCTCAGCATTCATTCAAATGAGACACACAGAAAAGGCTCTGCGAAAAGTGGCGGTAGAGACTAAACTGAGGTGGCCCTAAGTGAAAGAATGTCTGGAGCCACCGAAAACGGCAAGAGTCAAGGAAGAATTCTCCCCTAGAGCCTCTGGAGGGAATGTGACCCGGCTCATACCTTGATTTCAGACTTCCGGCCACCAGAGCTGTGAAAGAATACATGTCTATTGTTTTAAGTCACACACACACACACACACACAAAGTTAGCTCAAATGTAATCTCCTGTGAGACACTTTTAAGGCTTCTCCTCCCCACCCACACCACGTACCATTTCCAATCAGTCTACCTGGCCACTCCTCCTGTACATCAGTAGCATCCTAGGGCTATTACAGCATTGTACTATAATTATTGCTTTTCTTGCCTGTGTCCTCCAACTAGAGTGAGCTCCTTGAAAGTAACCACTATTAAATTTTTAAATGTAAATGAGAAGATAAGTGTTCCCTCAACTATTTATTTATATGATAACAGCAGAAAAGAAAAAGAACTGACATTTATAAAATGTAGGGGCCCAGCGGCCATAAGGAGTTAAGGAGAGGGTTTCTCACCGCGGGAGTGGTGATAGAAACCTGGTTTCTAGCCTCAAGGCCGTTCTGGGCCCAGACTGCCTCCCAACTGCTGATTATCTAGTTGTTCCCATGCGCAGGGGGAAGGCATGGCCTTCTTTGCAGGTGCAAGGAAGTATGTGTTATGACAACCTTGTCCTGTGGGAATCTGTAAGCTTTATCTCAAGGACATGACTGCTATACGCTCTGTAGCTTTTGAGGCACTGTGTTTAAAAGCTTTGGTCTCTTTCAATAAACTCGCCATGACCAGCTGAGTGTTGGACCTCTCTATTATTTTTCATCCCTCACCCTGACTTACGAACACCCTAGCCGCAGCGGGCTGCGTCAATAAAAGGCCTCCTCTGTGCCAAGTACTACAGCTAGGTCCTTTGGCAATATCCCACTTGTAATTAATGAGGTAGGATTTGATAGGATTTATAATAAATGAAAAAGTGTCAAATTTTCGTTTTGTCTTGGTTAAATTTTGAGATATCAGTTGCTTTTGTAAGTTTCTCAAATTACACCATTTTGAGATCACAGCTTTCATTCACCAATAGCCCTCCATATAGAGTCTTCCCTCGGCATCTGTGGGAGATGAATTCCAGGACCCCAGAGTATAACAAAATCTGCAAATGCTCAAGTTCCCTATATAAAATGGCATAGGACTTGCATATATCTACTCATATCCTTCCATATACTTTAAATCTTCTCTAGATTACATATAATACCTAATACAATGTAAATGCTATGTAACTAGTTGTTTTACTGTATTTATTGTTTAGGGAATAATGACAAGAAAAAAAGTCTGTATATCTTTGGCACACACCCAACCACCATAGGCTTAACTGTAGTACACATCAGCAACAGCCCAAGATTTTTTTCAAATATTTTTGATCAGCAGTTGGTTGAATCTGCAACTACAGAACCCACAGACACAGAGGGCTGACTATACTAACAATTTGCTTCAGACTCATTTTTAGTTTATATTATTTTTGAGTTAACTCATTTAGTATAATTTTCCCTGACTTGGAAAAAAAAACAATGCTCAAGATTAACAAAGCTTAATGAAAGTTTAAAAAGAAATCCTTGGGACCCAAGATAACATCAGGGTAGGTGGAAGTTATACTCACCTCCGCTCAGGACCAGACTGGAATTACAACTTGAATATAGAGCAATCAGCCTGAATAACCAACTGAAGACTAGGTAAACAGAAGTCTTCGAACTAAGTATTTACAGAAGAAACCACATAGAGACTGGTAAGAAGGGTAGAGACTCAAAAAAAGGCTGGTTTCACTCTTACAGGCAGTGCCTGTGACTCTGGAGATATATCTCAGCCCAAAACACCAGAGCCAGGAAAAGGCACACACATAACATCTGACTTGTGTAAGTCAGCAGGGATTCTGTCCTCCAGGGAGAAACAGGTGTTTGCTAGAAACACAGACACCCTCTTAAAAGGCCAATGCACAAAATCTTGTTCATAGTCATTCAACCGAGGCTCTGTTGGAAGGAGGGCAGAGCAGACTAGGGTCAGGTGAGGAGTGTCTGAGGTTTGTGGCTCTGGGAAGAGAGCTGAAAAGAGAGCCACCAGGATCCCTGAGCTGAGTCCTCTCCCTCACCACTGAAGTCATCTTTCTTGTGTGGAGAACTCCCCTCCACACAGCATCAGATTAGGAAAAGCAACAGTCCCAACCTATGGACTCCCCGTCACCCCACCCTGCAGAGGTTAGACCCTGCTGAGGAGTCAGCTGCCTGGGTGGGGTTGAAGACTTCTGGGCAGACTCAGGGGGCGTCAGGGGTCAGTTCAGCCCCTAATTCCTGGTTGGGTGCATAGGGGAGGAAACCAGTTGTGTTTCTCTCTCATGTCCATGCTTCTGTCTCTCCCTGTCTCCTCCCTTCCTTGCTCTCTTGAGTCAATAAACTATCCTTGGGTGAGGATTAAAATAATAAAAAGAAGATAGAAACCTAACAAAAGATCCAGTCAGAAATGAGGAATAGAATATCTGAAATAAATAATTCACTAGAAAGAATAAGCAATAAGTTGGATGCAGCAGAGGACTGAGTCAGTGATTTGGAAGACAAGGTAGCAGAAAACACCCAACCAGAGCAGCAAAAAGAAAAAAGAATTTAAAAAAATGAGGATACTTTAAGGCACCTTTAAGATGACATGAAGTGAAACAACATGAGCATCATAAGTGTGCCAGAAGGAAAAAGAGAGAGCAAAGAATCAAGAACCTATTTGAAGAAATTATGACCAAAAACTTCCTTAGTCAGGCAAATGAAAAAGTCACACGAACCCATGAAGCACAGAGAGTCCCAAACAAGATGAACCCAAAGAGGCCCACACTGTGACATATCAAAATAAAAATGGCAAAATTAAAGACAAAGAATAATTTTAAAAGAAGCAAAAAAGAGACAGTTTAGTTACCTATAAGAAAGCTCCCACAAGACTGTCAGTGAATTTTCAACATAAACATTTCAGCCTGGAAGAGATTGGCATAAAACATTCAAAGTGATGAAAAGCAAAGACCTACAACCAAGACTACTTTACTCAGCAGGGCTATCATTTAAAGTGAAAGAGAAATAAAGAGCTTTCCAGATAAGAAAAGCTAAACGAGTTCTTTAGCACCAAACCAGTATTACAAGAAATGTTAAAGGGTTTTCTTTAAGAAGAAAAAGGAGAATAAGAAAGAGAAGGGAGAAAAAAACACAGAGAAACATAGTTAAAAGAATGAAATGGCAATAAATACATATCTATCAATAACCACTTTAAATGCAAATGGCTTAAATACTCCAAACAAAAGACATAGGGTAACTGAGTGGATAAGAAAATAAAACACAGATATATAATTTTTACTACAAGAGACCCATGTCAGAAAGAAAGACAGACTAAAAGTAGAGGAATGGAAAAATTATTTTATACCAGTGGGGGGAAAAAAGGTGGGGTAGCAATACTTATATGTGACATATTTTTCTTTCTTTCTTATATCTTTTTTACTATAATCTTGTTTCTTACTATACCCTTATTTCATAGGATAAAAACACTACATAATGATAATGGAAACAACCCAACAGGTGGATATAAGCCTTATAAACATTTATGCATCCAAAATAGGAGCACCTACTTGGTAAAGCACATCTTCATGGACATAATGGGAGAGATTAACAGTAATATAGTCATAGTAGGGGACTGCAACACCCCATTGACATTGATGGATAGATCTTCCAGACACAATATCAGTAAGGAAACAGCAGCCTTAAATGACACCCTAGATCAGATGCATTTAATTCATATCTTTACAGCATGTCACCTAGAATCAGTGGGATATACATTCTTTTCAAGGGCATATGACACATTTTCTGGTATTAACTGCCTTTTGACCCAGCAATTCCACTGCTGGGATTATACCCCAAGAATCCTGAAATGCCAATTCAAAAGTACCTATTCACCCAATGTTCATAGCAGCATTATTTACAATAGCCAAGTGCTGGAAACAATCTAAGTGCCCATTATTAAATGAGTGGATCAAAAAACTGTAGTACATTTACACAATGGAATTCTATGCAGCAGAAAGAAAGGAGTTCCCACCCTTTGCAACAGCATGGATGGAACTGGAGAGCATTATGCTAAGTGAAATAAGCCAGGTGGTGAAAGACAGATACCATATCATCTCACCTATAAGTGGAACCTAATCAACAAAACAAACAAGCAAGCAAAATATAATGAGAGATATGGAAATAAAGAAGAAACTGACAGTGACCAGAGGGGAGGTGGGAGATGGTTAACAGGGGAAAGTAGGGGAAGGGTCATCAAGGAACATGTGTAAAGGACCCATGGACAAAGACAACAGTGCAGGGAGGACTGAATGTGGCAGAGAGGGTGGGTAGGCAGTGGAGAGTAATGGGAGGGTATAGGGAACTGTTTCGTGTGGTATGGGGAATGTAGCCCAGCCCCTGATTCAGAAAACCCAGTGAGGAGCAAATCAGCACACAGGACCAAACCCACAGATCTGCTTTCCCGTGGGAAATCAGGCCTGCATTGTACCTAGACTGCTATACTTGTTTTTGCTAAAACTCCCTCACCCTGAACTGAGGCAGCAAATGTTTACTGCATATCTCTAAAGTAACTTCCTAAAGTCTGTGCTAAACCTCCCAAGTATGGAGTGTAACCAGTTCAACCACTTTTCCCCTTGATCTGCAACATCCTTCTCTTTGAAGTAATTAGAAACATTCTTTCCTTGTTATCTGTAAAAGGTAACCACCCACAGTGAACCTGTGCACAGTAAATGAGGACCATCCTGACGTAATGTACCTAGAAAAGCGATAAAAACTTGTGCAGGCAGGGGTCAGGCCCTCTCTCATAGAGAGCAGTCATGCCATCCCTTTTTCTCCACAGGACTTCTGTAGTCCATGTGAATTTGTTCGTTGCAGCCACAACGCACAGACCCTGTGGGCTGGAGCCCGCATCAGGAGGAAAAGGAGGACAATTGTAATTGAACAACAATAAAATTGTTTTAAGCATTTTCTGGTATAGACCATATGTTAGAACATAAAGCAAGTCTCAGTAAATTTAGCAATATTGAAATCATATCAAATGTCTTCTATGACCATAATGCTATGAAACAAGAAATCAATCACAAGAAAAAAACTGGAAAACACATAAAGATATGAAGGCTAAGTAATATGTTACTAAACAATAAGTGGGTTAACTATGATATCAGGAAAAAATCAAAAGATACATGGAAGCAAATGAAAATTAGAACACAGCAACACAAAATCTATGGGGCACTGCAAAAGCAGTGTTCACAAGGAAATTTATAGCATCATAGGCCTATCTCAAAAAGCAAGAGCCCTGGATGGGGTGGCTCAGTGGATTGAGTGCCGGCCTGAGAACCCAAAGGTCAACAGTTCAATTCACAATCAGGGCACATGCCTGGGTTTCAGGCCAGGTCCCCAGTTGGGGGTGTGTGAGAGGCAAGCACACATTGATGTTTCTCTGCCTTTTCCCCTCTCTCTAAAAATAAATAAATAAAATATTTTTTAAAAAAAGAAAGAAAAATCCCAAATAAACAATCTACCTATAAACTTAAAGGAAACTTAAAAAAGCCCAAAGTGTATAGAAGAAGGAAAATAATAAAGATAAGAACAGAAATAAATGAAACAGAGTCTAAAAAATACAGAAGATAAATGAGACCAAGAAATGGTTCTTTGAAAAGATAGACAAGATTAACAAACCTTTAAACAGACTCATCAAGAAAAAATGAGAGAGGACCCAAATACATAAAATCAAAAATGAAAGAGAAGTAATAATTGACACCAAAGAAACACGAAAGATGGTAAGATAAAATGAACAACTATATGCCAACTAATTGGACAATATAGATGAAATGGATACATTCCTAGAAGCATGCAATCTTCCAAAACTGAATCAGGAAGAATCAAAAATTGAAATAGACAGATTACAACTAATGAAATTAAAGCAGTAATCTAAAAACTCCCAGCAAACCAACTGGACCCAGCAATACATTAAAAAGATCATACACCATAACTAAGTGGAATTTATTCTCAGGATGCAAGGTGGGTACAGTTTTCACAAATCATAAATGTTATACATCATATAAAAGAATTGAAGGATAAAAATCACATGATCATATCAACAGATGCAGAAAAAGCATTTGATCAAATTCAGCACCCATTTACAATGAAAACTCTCAGCAAAGTAGGAATGGAGAGATCATACCTAAACACAATAAAGTCCATATATGAAAAACCTACAGCCAACATCATATTCGATTGGCAAAAACTAAAAGCAGTTCTCTTAGGATCAGGAACAAGACAGGGATGTCTGCTCTCACCACTCTTATTCAACATAGTACTAGAAGTCCTAGCCACAGTGATCAGACAAGAAGATGAAATAAAGGGTATCCAAATTGGAAAGGAGCAAGTAAAACTGTCACTATTTGCAGATAACATGATACTGTACATAGAAAACCATAAAGACTCCACCAAAAAAACTACTAGATTTAATAAATGAATTCAGCAAAGTAGCAGGACACAAAATTAATATCCAGAAATTGGTGACAATTTTATATACCAATAATGAACACTCAGAAAAACTAAGAAAACAATCCAATTTGCCATTGCAACAAAAATAATGAGGTACCTAGGACTAAATTTAACCAAGGAAGTAAAAGACATATACTCAGAAAACTATAGGACATTGCAGAAAGAAATAGAAGAAGACACAAACAAGTGGAAGCTCACACTGTGTTTATGGATTGGAAGAATTAGCATCACTAAAGTGTCCATACTACCCAAAGCAATCTATAGAGTAAACACAATTCCTATTAAAATACCAATGGCATATTTTACAGACCTACAACAAATATTCCAAAAATTTATATGGAACCATAAAAGACCCCAAATAGCTTCAGCAATCTTGAGAAAGAAGAGCATAGTTGGAGGGATCACAATACCAAATGTCTACAAAACTATACTACAGTACAAAGCTATTGCGATCAAAACAGCCTGCCACTGGCACAAGAACAGATCAAGGGGACAGAACAGAGACCTCAGAAATCAGCCCCCCTCCTTTATGGTCAGTTAATATTTGAGACAGCAAGCAAGAGTATACGATGGAGTAAAAACAGTCTCTTCAATAAATGATACTGGGAAAATTGGACTTGTACATACAAAAAACTGAAAACAGACCACCAACGTACACCATGCACAAGAATAAACTCAAAATGAATAAAAGACTTAAATAAGTCATGAAAGCATAAAAATCCTAGAAGAAAACGGAGGCAGTAAAATCTTGGATATCTTGCATAGCAATATGTTTTTTGCCAATACATCTACTAGGGCTAGGGAAACAAAGGGAAAAATAAACAGAGGGGACTACCTCAAACCAAAAAGTTTCTTCACAGCAAAAAAACCATCGACAAAATGAAAAGAGAACCCACTGTATGGGAGAATATATTTGCCAATGATGCATTTTATAAGGGTTTAATTTCCAAAATATATAAGGAACTCATACAACTCAACACCAGTAAGCAAACAATCCAATTAAAAAATGGGATAAGGACCTGAATAAACACTTCTCCAAAGAGGACATCCGGATGTCCAATAGACATGAAAAATAATACTCAACATCACTAATCATCAGACAGATGCAAATTAAAACCACAATGAGATATCACCTCACGCCTGTCAGATAAGCTACCATTAATAAATCAACAAACATCAAGTGCTGGTGAGGATGTGGAGGAAAGGGAAGCCTCATGCATTATTGGAGGGAATGCAGACTGGTGCAGCCACTGTGGAAAACAGAAAACAGTATGGAGTGTCCTCAAAAAAATAAAAATGAAACTGCCATTTTACCCAGTGATCCCACTTCTGGGAATAGATCCTAAGAATCCTGAAACACCAATCAGAAAGGATTTATGCACCACTATGTTCATAGTTATTTACAATAGCCAAGACTTGGAAACAGCCCAAGTACCCATCAGCAGATAAGTGGATAAAAAAAGATGTGGTACATTTACACAGTGGAATACTATGTGGGTATAAAAAAGGAACTCTTACTTTTTGCAACAGTATGGATGGACTTAGAGAACATTATGTCAAGCAAAACAAGTCAGTCAGTGAAAGACAAAAATACTGTATGATCTCACTCATATGTGGAATCTAATGAACAAAGTAAACTGACAAACAAAATCAGAGGCATAGAAACATGAAGGAGAGTGACAGATCTCAGAGGGGAGGCAGAGTGGGAGGTACTGGAAGAAATTAGCCAAAGAACATACGTGCTCAATGCGAAGCCCATGGGCACAAACAATGTGGTAAAGGCCTATGGTGGTGGGGGCGGGGGGTGTTCTCTAGGTGGAGTGAGGTAAAGGGTGGGGGTACTGGAGAATATCTGTAATAGTGTCAACAGTTAAAAAAAAGAACAACATCTAGTATCAGTTTTGGGAACATCACCCCAGACATCAGCTCCAGAGGGAGACACACAACTCCTACCCACTGGCCCTGGTGAGGGTGGGTCTGTACAGTTACTACTGAAGATGGATGTGCTTCTTAAGGGCCAGCAATTTCTTTCAGAAATTGGTGTTCAGTTGTCAGCCTTTCAATAAGATAAAAATTGCAGGTGAAAAGCAACCCCAGAAAGAAGATCAGGATATCAGATCAGTCCATTGATGCACGCAGCCCTGTGTGTTCACACTGTACCATCCATGATGGTGGCAGGGAGGAGGTCCCATCATCTTCATTCTCGGCAGCAGTGTATTTCCTTGGTTGGACAGTAAATTCAATGGTGTGTTTTTCAAGCTTGCCTTGCAGTACCAAGACACATTTTAATTAAGCTGATCCAGAAGTTCAGAAGGGAGAAAGAAAACGTGTGTCCCAAGGCCTAACACAGATACTTGCGTTTTTGCCTATAAAAAATAAAAGTCAGCACTGGCCGGTGTGGCTCAGTGGATTGAGCTCCAGCCTATGAGCTGAAGGGACACTGGTTCAGTTTGTTCCCAGGCAAGGCACATGCCTGGGTTGCGGGCCACATCCCCAGCTGGGGGCATGCAAGAGGCAACCAACTGATATTTCTCTCCCTGTCTTTCTTCCTTTCTTACTCTCTCTCTAAAAAATAAATAAAGTCTTTAAAAAAACATGTGAAAGCAGCCCCAGTGCCCATCAGTAGATGAGTGAATGAAAAAAGTCTTTGGTACATTTCTACAATGGAATGCTACTTGGCTCTAAAAACTAAAGACATCTTACCTTTTGCAACAGCATGGATGGACCTAGAGAGTATTATGCTAAGTAAAATAAGCCAGTCAGAGAAATACAAGTAAAATACCATATGATTTCACTAATATGTGGAATCTAATGAAGAAAATTAACTAATAGACAAGATGGAAACAGACTCATAGAGACAGAACTAGCTGACATCTGTCAACAGGGAGTACGTTTAGGGGGCTGGGTGAAAAAGGTGAAGGGATAAACGAAGAAAAAAAAAACCTCATAGACACAGAAACAGTGTGCTGATTACCAGAGGGAAAGGAGAGAGGGGGAGGTAGAAAAGGGTGTGGGGGAATAAATGGTAATGGAAGGAGACTTGACTTGGGGTGGTGAACACATGATACACAGATGATGTATTATAGAATTGTATACCTGAAACCTATATAATTTTATTAACCAATGTCACCCTGATAAATTAAAAAAAAAAAACAGCACAATTCCATCAACATTTCCCCCCAAAAGAGAAAAAGAAATCTTAACAATATCAATGCAACATAATGCTCTTGTAAGGAGAAATCTTACCTGTATCATTTTATGGAAAAAGAAATAGTATATAGTAATTACATTGGGAAGATTCACTGAAACACAATTTCTAACTGCTCCTATATTTAGCAAAATTGGTAAAATTATTGCAAAAGATTTAAAAGGTCAACTTACCACTTCTGTAAGAATTACTATTGATGAAAATGCAGAATTCATGAAATCATAAACACCAATTTGAAATAAAAATTTCAGAAAATAACCCTCAGATGCATCTTCTGTGGATTTATAAATAAAAATAAGTTAATACTTTATATAATGTAACTTTTGAATCTAATTTCTCCTTAATCACTCTATTAAAAACTAATGACTTGCCTCTTACCTTTTGGAGCAATGTAATTTTGAGAAGGCAAAGAGTAATCGGTTGAAAACATCTCACTGTTTGGCAGAGTATTCTCCACCGATCTGTCTATTTCCTCCTGAATAAGCTCTTCAATATCTAGTGATGTTTTTGATCTTTCATCATTATTTTTAGAAGATAGAGTTTCAAAGTATAAATCTTCATCATTTCTTGTAGGTAACTCCATTTTAGAGATCATTTCTGTAAATAAATGAGAATTTTTTTAATTCATCCTTTGTTTTGGGCTTCCCTTTTGTTCTCCAGGAACTTTGTGATCATTATGATACTTCATTATGGAAAAAAGTTATTGAAGCATACATTTTAGCCTATATTAGTCCCTACCACACACTTATGGGCTTAAACAATACAAATACATTCTCTTAAAATTCCAGACATCAGAAGTCCTCGAGTTGTGGGGAGGGCTGTTCCTTCTGGGGGCTCTAGAGGAGAATCCATTTTCTTGTCTTTTCTAGTCTATGGAGGCCACCATCCCCCCTTGTCTCATGGCCCCATCTTTCATCTCCAAAGCCAGCAGTGCAGCATCTTCTAATCTCTCAGTCTGACTCTCCTGCCTTCCTCCTATGAGAAACCTGTTCATGTTGGGCCCACTAAGATAGTCTCTCTGTTTCAGGATGTCTATTTTAAGTACATGTAAAAGGTCCCTTGTGCCTTGTAAACATATTTACAGAATTTGGGGATTAAGACAAGGACATCTTTCAAGGACCATTATTCAGCCTGCAATTAGAGACTTTTCCTAATTCTCTGACCAATGAAGATTTTTTAAAAACTGTGTGTATCTATTGTCTATATTGCCTTTTTGTCCTAAAAACTATTAAAAAAGAAAAAACAACTAATGTAACTGTCAACAACTCTGTAGCACAATACAGTATAAACTTTTAAAGAACAAAGAGTAAATAGATCCTTATAGGATTTCATTCCTCTTAGATACATTTATTATCCAAAAAGGTGTAATATTTAAATTCCATTGTAAAAATATATATCCCTGCTGTTCAAGGAAATTGTGAGATAATTTTTCTTGCTTTATCTGTTAGAGAACCAGAGAGAGTCAAAATGACCAAAATTATTTACAATATTTTAGCCTACTTGATATTAATAGTTAATTCTATTTAATACATAGAACAAACTGAGCTAGTTGCACAAAGAAAGGTAACATTAGAATTTACAGTTTTGAAACCTAGTCCACTGGATCATGCATATCTACACATTGCTGATATGTACTATTACATATATAAAAGCCTGTATTACTCAAACTTTCAGTGAGGTTGTTCCAAAGGCAGAAGAACCACTCACTACTAAAGAAACTATACTATCCATTTGCACAGAAAGCTACCCATATTCTTAGGATATTTGGAACAAATTTGAAAATGGTAAAGTACCAATCAAATGTCAGATAATATATTTTTTCTACTCTCTTGCAGCTTCATTAATTTCAAAGTTCAACTTTTGTTTCCTCCTTCATCCCATATCTAGTATATTATTATATATCATATATATTATATCATGTTATCCAGTGAGGATTTAAAAATACAATGAGTAAACAGAGGCTTTTTAAGTCCCCAAATCAAATTCATCCTTTATATCAAATTAAAATTTTGGAGGAAGATGATTGAGAGAAATCCTTACTGGTAGCACCTATGGGATGTTTTATATTTTAAAGTAAATTATATTATTTACTAATTTACTGAAATGTGTTGTATAAAACAAATATAGACAACATAAGTCCAAAATATATTGTTGATATCATTATTTAAGTTAAGAATTATCACTTATTTTAGAAATTATCAATAAAATATTTACAGCATTAAAACAATATTTTGGCCCTGGCTGCTGTGGCTTAGTGGTTGGAGCTTCATCCATGCACTGAATTGTTATGAGTTTGATTCCAGGTCAGGGCACATGCCTAGGCTGTGGGTTCCATCCCCAGTCAGTGTTTAGATGAGAGGAAACCCATTGACATGTGAATCTCTCTCTCTCTTTCTCATTCTCTTTCTTTCTCCATCTCCCCCTCTCTAAAATCAATGAATATATCCTTGGGTGAAGATTAATAAAAATAAAATTTTTTAAAAACAGTATTTTGCATTTTGTGTTGGCCCAGTAGAGAGAAAATACTGATATTATAGAATATAAAAATAATAAGATATCCTCATTTAACCATTTGTAAAATACGTGCTGCCATGACAACCATTCAACCAGACCAGTAAGAGGGGTGGAATAGGCAGTTGGTGGAGAGGGAATGCGGCAGGAAAAGGCAGTGGCTGGCAGACCCAGGAGCACCGGGGAACGTAGATGGCCCGGAGCTTGCAGACCCCAGATGCACGGGAGGAGATGAGGAGAGTATGCATGGTGGTTGGCTGACTGCAGACACACATTCGTGTGCAGATAAACTAGGCAAGAACGGGCAGTGAGACAGACCACACAGCCCAGGGCCCCAGCAATGGGAAATAAAGCCCAAAAATGCCAATTGAAAAGGTGCCAGGAGAGGCTCCCAGCCTCACAGGAGAGGTAGTTAAGGAGACTCACAGGATCCTAGAGCGTGCATACGCCTGTCCACCTGGGAACCATTGCCAGGGGGGCCCAGTTTGCTTGTGGGAGGCAGCAGAGGGGATACAAATCTGAGAGAGCACAGAACAGGCACCATTGGTCCCTCTCTGACCCCGCCCCCACAGACAGCATACCAGCCACTAGGTTGCCCTGCCCTGGTAAACACCTAAGGCTCCGCCACCCATATGTAACAGATGCCACCTGACCAAAAATGACTCAACCAAAAGAACAGATCAGAGCCCCAGAGCCAGTACTTTTAAGTGACCAACAGATAGCCAACCTATCAGATGCACAGTTCAAAACAGTGGTGATCAGGATGCTCACAGAATTGGTTGATTTTGGTCGCAAATTAGATGAAAAAATGAAGGCGATGCTAAGTGAAAAAAAGGAAAATGCACAGAGAACCAATAGTGATGGGAAGAAAACTGGGACTCAAATCAATGCAGTGGAGCAGAAAGAAGAAAGAAACAACCAAAGAGAAAAGAATGAAGAAACAAGAATTCAAAAAAATGAGGACAGGTCTAGGAACCTCCAGGACATCTTTAAACATTCCAACATCTGAATTATAGGAGCACCAGAAGGGGAAGAGGAAGAGAAACAAGTGGAAAACTTATTTGAAGGAATAATAAAGGAGAACTTCCCCAATCTGGCAAAGAAAATAGACTTCCAGGAAGCTCAGAGCCCCAAAGAAGGTGGACCCAAGGAGGGACACAGCAAGGCACATCAGAATTACATTAGCCAAGATTAAAATGAAGGAGAGAATTCTGGAAGCAGCAAGAGATAAGGGGACAGTCACCTACAAAGGAGTTCCCATCAGACTGTCAGCTGATTTCTCAAAAGAGACTTTACAGGCAAGAAAGGGCTGGAAAGAAGTATTCCAAGTCATGAAAGGCAAGGACCTACATCCAAGACTGCTCTATCCAGCGAAGCTTTCATTTATAAGGGAAGGGCAGATAAAACGCTTCTCAGATAAGATCAAGTTAAAGGAGTTCATCATCACCAAGCCCTTATTATATGAAATGTTAAAGGGACTTATCTAAGAAAAAGAAGAAGATAAAAAATATGAACAGTAAAATAACAACAAGCTCACAACTATCAACAACCAAACCTAAAAAAAAACCCCAAAAAACAAAAAACCAAAACAAACTAAACAACTAGAACAGGAACAGAATCATAGAAATGGCCATCACATGGAGGGTTATCAGTGGGGAAGGGGTAGGGAGAATGGAGAGAAAGGTACAGGGAGTAAGTAGCATAAATGTTAGGTACAAAATAGACAGGAGGAGGTTAAGCACAGTATAGGAAATGTAGAAGCCAAAGAACTTATATGTATGACCCATGGACATGAACTAATAGATAGGAGAATGTGGGTGTGGGGGGATGTGTAGGGCAGAGGGGAATAAAGGAAGGAAATGGGACAACTAGTAGCATAATCAATAAAATATATTTTTTTAAAAATATCAATTTTGCATAGCCCCAGGCTACTTTTATTTACTTAATATTGTAATGTTTTGGATTTAACTTTGTTTAAATAGTATAACAATACATCTTTTTTCTGAAATTTAAAGATTCTCTGCTCAGATAAGGTGAAGTTAGAGGAGTTCATCATCACCAAGCTCCTACTATATCAAACGTTAAAGGGACTTAATTAAGAAAAAGAAGATAAAAAACATGTACAGTAAAATGACAGCAAATTCACAATTTTAACAACCACGCCTAAAACAAAAACAAAAACAAACTAAGCAAACAACTGGAACAGGAACAGAATCACAGAAATGGAGATCACATGGAGGGTTAGCAACAGAGAGGTGGGAGGAGGAGAGAGGGGGGAAAAGGTACAGAGAATAAGTAGCACAGATGGTAGGTAGAAAATAGACAGGGGGAGGGTAAGAATAGTATGGGAAATGTAGAAGCTAAAGAACTTGTAAGTATGACACATGGACATGAACTAAACATGGGGGATGTGGGTGGGAGAGGGTGTGCAGGGTGAAGGGGAATGAAGGAAGGGAAATGGGACAACTGTAACAGCACAATCAATAAAATATATACTTAGTTATTTACTTACTTTGTTAAAAATTTATTTATGTTTAGAGGGATAGGGAAGGAAAGAGGGAGAGAAATATCAAGGTATGGTTGCCTTTCATGTGTCCCCTGCTGGGAACTAGCCTGCAACCCAGGCATGTGCCCTGGCTGGGAACTGAACTGCAGTTGTTTGGTTTGCAGGCCCGCGCTCAATAAATAAAATATATTTTAAAAAAGAAAAAATAATAAATATTCTCTGAATATTTTCATAAAAGTGCCTCAATACTAATTATAATTGCATAAATGCTCTATTCTCATTTGACTACTCACAAAGTTTTTCATATTTAGAAATTCTCTAGCATCACTACATGAAATTATAAATAAATTCTATTAAAATGACATTCAGGATGTGCTGGAGTTTCTATGAATATGTTCTAAAATATTTTAGATATTTGTATTTTGAATCTTCTATGTTTCTCGACCTGATTTTGTTTTGCTTTGTTTCAGTCTTCAATCACTCTTATCTACTTTTCCACAATATTTCTTTAGGATCTAACAAGTTTAGAACAAAATAATTTCCTCTTGCCCTGGCTGGTGTAGCTCAGTGGATTGAGCACGGGCCTGTGAACCAAGGGATCATGGTTCGATTCCCAGTCAGGGCACATGCCTGGGTTGCAGGCCAGTTCCCAGCAGGGAACACACAAAAGGCAACACACATTGATATTTCTCTCCCTCTCTCCTTCCCTTCCCCTCTAAAGATAAATAAATAAAATATTTTTTAAAAAATAAATAAATGAAATAATTTCCTCTTTAGCCCTTCACAATTTAATTCTCTAATGTTTAGTCATGAAACACATCACACCTGCATCTTCCTCATTCAGAAAGGTGTTATAATCTGAAGGAAACCAAGAGCTCACATTTTGAAGAATATTTAGATATGACATAATTCTGGAAATTTAAGAAAATCAACTAATTTTAATGGAAATGTGTTTCCTTCTAAGATTGCACCATTGTTAAACTCTTCTTGTGAAAGGCTTTCTGTCATTCTAGGGTTCAGTTGTTTCCGTACTATTGGAATATATTTGCAAAGTTTCTAACTGTCCATCACAAAGACATCAGAATGGAAATGTGAGAAAGTCATGTTATATAATTCTTTACTTGAAAACAATCCACATGTTTTAAATCATAGGAATTGCTAGATACCCGGACATCTAAATCTAGAAGTATCCTATAATACTCTGCTCTCTTCTGCTGCCTTCTGGGATCGCAGAACTGAAAGATTTGAGTGAGAAGATTGAAACTTGAGTTTCCTTATTATCCTATACATTTAAAACTCTTGTTAACGTAGTTCTTCTTGTTGGGGATGATGGGGAATGGGGCAATGTGGAATACAGACCTAGAATAAAACACCATTTAGTAATCAAGACTATTTTAAATGATTGAAGTTTCCCTTAGCTTAAGTTTCTTCTAAAAAACCTCAACTATAGTTATATCAGGAAGGTGTAAATGAGCTAAAAAGTGCCAATGAGCAAAAGTCCTCATCTATAAGAATAGGAATTCAATGAAGATCAAGATTTTACTGCAAAAATAAGTACTAAAAATTATGCTTTAAAAAAAGAAAGAAATTATTGTCCCTGGGACAGTGGTGGGAATAGAGATGAACAGAAGGAACAAAATTTCCTTTGATTTTTTTTTAAAAAGCCTTAGCACTATTTATATTTTTAAGCCTGTTTTCATATACTACTTTAATAAAAATAAAGTTATTGTAAAATACCTTAATGTTTCCCTGGAACACTCATGTATTTCCAATCATTCTTTTTCCCTTGGGATTTTACTTCATAATATTAAGATCTAAGTCCCAGAATAAATCAGAAATTGATAAAAGGGTGTTAATAATGTTGTCGATTATTTAGTATTTTGAGAATATGGATTCCTGGACATTTGTAATCATAAAAGTGCATATTATTTGTACTTATAAATAAATATTGCATTATATTTAAATATATATAAAATAGGTATTTTTATACCAACCTGACTGACTGTATCTGCTTTTTAACATCATAACTTTTATAGTAGCTGTGGGATCATTTTCAACTGAAAAGTCTTCTGTTTCATCATTTTCAAATACATTCTTTTCATCCATTATCTTTTTAGGAACTGGAAATTCTGTTTCCTTCTGAAAGTTCCAAGGGTTGTCAAAATCATACAACAATTTTGTAAAATATGGTAAGGTGTCAGAATCATCTGTTTTCTCTAAGGCTTCATCCTTGCCTAATTGATCTTTGGTTTCTGTAGTTTTTATTATTTTGACTTCTTCCTCATCAAGGTCAAATTCACTTGTTGGAAGCTGTTCATGCTGATCTCCTTTATATTCTTCTTCACTTTTTCCATTATATGTTATAATTTTATCTTCATTGGCATATGCAAAGCCTAGCATACTAAAACCCAAATCAAACCAACCTGGTTTGAGACTTGAGCTATCATTAGTGATTGTGTCTTCTTTTTCTGATAATATTTCTGTACATGGATATGTGGGTTCTTCCTCAGATGATATGGAATTAGGAACATCTTGTAGTGGTGGATTGCTTTCTTTGGATGATAATTCAAGCCCTGTATCCTCACCTCCAAAACCTAAATAACTTGTAAATCCACCACCAAACCAACCAGTAGCTTCAGGATTGGAAATGTGCTCTGACTCAAATGCTTCAGACTGTTTCTTTGGCACTGAACTGAATTCTGATTCGGGTTCTTGTTTATGTTCTGTTTGGGGCTCACTGTTATTTAATTCCCCTAGGTCATCCTCATCTTCTACTGCTATTTTCCTACTTTGAAACGAGCTTTCTTGTTCGATGACTGGTTCAAAAGTGCTTTCTTCAGCTTGTGCCCTTCCAAATCCAAACCACCCCTGCACATCAGGCACAGTTGAGGATGGTGGTGAGGCTTGATGCGCTTCTGGAACAGGATCCTGTTTCACACTTCCAGCTTCTACTCCTTCCCAGTTTTTTGAGTCACTGCTTTTTCTGGTATCATCAGGAGCCTCTGATGTTGTAAATTGGTCTTCATTCCATATACTTTCGGAGGCTGAAAAAAATTCAGATTCCAACTGAAAATCATTTCCATATACACTAGATTTTTGGTCTTTATCTTCTTCATATGGGTATATATTTTCACCATCACCAGTGTTTAACTCACTATCTTCATTTTCAAATGCATAGCTTACTCCAAGAAGACAAAGAAAATCAGATTCCTAAAAGGAAAAAAAAATATGATTGACACAAACATACTAAAACTACTTGTTTCTCCCTAAATCATTTAAGATGGATGACTATACCACACAACTGGCTCAACAGCACAGCAAAACCTAAAATCAGATCTCCTAATCTCAGACACTATCAGTCGTATCAAAACTGACTTCTCAGGTTAATGATATAAACTTAAATGAAAATCATTTTACAGGCCCTGGCCAGCTGGCTTATTGGGTCGGGAGCACCATTCCATGCACCAGTGGGTTGCAGGTTTGATCCCCAGTCAGAACATTTACCTAGGTTGCAGGTATAATCCGCAGTTGGGGTGCATAGGGGAGGAAACTGATTAATGTTTCTCCCCCACCTCTCTAAAATCAATTTTAAAAAAGCATCCTCAGGTGAACATTAGAAAAAGGTATTGTTTTACCCTAGGTTTAAGAATTTGAGAAGTTATCAACAGTTGAAGAATTTGAGAAGAAGAGACGAGTCTGAGTATATTCTGCAAATAAACCCTGATGAAAAGGCATAAATGGCCATAAAATCTCAGTCCTCCTCAGAGTGCACTGAATGGACCCTGCCGCTCTGTGGTGGTTGGAGGGAAGGAGATTTCATAGCACATGGTCACAACTCAGACAGACCAGAGACTCTGAAGCATGAAGACCTGGGTAAAAGTTGCACTGAGACATTTAGACTTCTTTTATTGAAATAACACATATGGCCAATAGAGGTAGGGATACCCTTTCTGATCGCACAGAACAACCCAATCATCAAGAAGAAAAATGGTAAAGGTCCTTTTTTTTTTAACTTGAAGGTATTTGACTGATATGCACTGTTCTTTGGGTATCGCCATTATGAAGTAAAAATAAACGTCAGAATTGTAATTTTACAATATGTTTTGGCACTGCAATATAGTCATTAAGAACAGACTCCAGAGCCAAACCCTCTGGGTTCAAATCCTAATTCTGTCATTTGCTAGCTCTGTGACCTTGAGTGAATTATACAACCTTTCTATGCCTCAGTCCTGTCATCTGTAAAATGAAAATTATGGCAGTGCCTACCACAGAAGGATGTTTTGAGGATTAAATGAATCA
Organism: Carollia perspicillata; assembly: GCA_004027735.1. NCBI lineage: Eukaryota > Metazoa > Chordata > Mammalia > Chiroptera > Phyllostomidae > Carollia > Carollia perspicillata. The sequence continues at coordinate 71,548 of PVKM010000626.1, forward strand.
GGTGCTTAGAATAGCAAGTACTATACACTAGCCTAATTAGGTCAAGGTTACACTACCCCGGATGAGCCAGTAATGCAAGTGTATAAAGGCCCAACCCCTTGCCTCTATTCAGAACAACTCTGAAAGGACCTCCAAACTTCAGAGTTTCTTTTTTTTTAAATTTTATTTATTTATTTTTACTGAGAGGGCAAGGAAGGAAAGACAGAGAGAAACATCAATCTGTGGTTGCCTCTTGCGTTTCCCCTACTAGGGACCTGGTTTGCAACCTAGGCATGTGCCCTGAGTGGGAATCGAACCAGTGACCCTTTGGTCCCCAAGCTGGTACTCAGTCCACTGAGCCACACCAGTCAGGGCCAAAGTTTATTATCAGATCAACTGAGACCTTTGTTGTAACTGCATCACTGTTCAGCTTCTCTGTCCAATCCTTTCTTTTCTTTTGTTCTTTCACAGGTGCTATTATTCCTAAGAAGATTCCCTTGTAAACTTCTTGGACGCAAAAGTCCACCTCAGAATCTACTTCTCAGGGAATTTGACCTAAAAATGTGAGGCCTCTGTATATTTACTCTATACTCTGCACTGGGCTAGGTACTGGAATCTTGCAGTAATCAACAGGAAACAAGTAATTATAAATTGTGATACGTGCTGTAACGGGGTGCTGAGCTGGAAGTCCCCCCAAATGGAGAAAACCCCCACAGCTATCGCGGGGGGTGGGGTGGGAGGGATGAGGGAAGCAGAGCACGGCCATTGAGAGCTACTTTGCATATTTGAAGAACTTAGCCAATGTTTTAGTAAAGTTAAAAGTTGTGCCTGCTCACAGGATTCTAACCCTGTGATGCAATGTAGCCGGAGGCGCTTCCTGTGCCTGCGCAGGAGGCTTGGAGGCTTGGAGGTGGCTTCTGCGTCGTGGGGACACACTTGCCCAGACTAGCAAAGGCAGCTGCGAAAGGCGGAAGAAACCAGACTGCTGGCAGGTGTAACCCAGTGTGAGAGGAGTCAGAAATAGGGTTATGGAGGAAGATCCACACCAGGATTTAAACCCAGGCGCGGCAGACCTGTGGTTTGGAAATGGAGAGAAGGGTTCTCTTGACCACACAGCTTAGAAAGAAGCAGAAAAGCAGGCTCTAGCAGCCGTACAGAGCTCCTGAGCCTGCTGCTGGGGAAGAAGAAGCCTCTTGACCCTGTAGCACTGCTGCTGCATGTGGTCTTGGCCACGTGGTTTGAAAAAATGCAGGAAGCCCACTGGCCTGCCATGAGGAAGTGCCACACAGTATTGGATTAAGAACAGGAGCCTAACCAAGCTGGGACTTCTGTTTTTTCCCCTGAGATATGGTACCCCCCTGCCTGGCCTGGTTTGGCGAGGGGAGATAGGACTGTGTGTGTTTGTGGGTGTGTTGTTTTTTTTTTTTTCTTAAAGAATAAGATTTAACAGCAGGATTCCACCATTATTCTAAATCTATATAACTTTTGAATAAATAGCTCCTTTCCTTTTTATCAGACTCTGGCATTGAGAGCCATAGTTCTCATTGGCAGCAGGCAAAAAGAACCCAGAGTAACACAAGACCCACGGGTGTGTGTGCGTGGTTGTGTGGGGGGATTCTGTTATGATACTATGAAGAAAATAAAAGGAAGCTGTGATTAAGAAGCAGAAATTCCATAAGAATCATCCTGGAAGGCCTCTCTGAGGCACTGATATTTGAGCTGTGACCTCAGAGATAAGAAGGAAGTAGGAAAGTGAAGAACTTGCGGAAATCCTTCCAACCAGAGGGAATAGGCTGTTTGGGGGTCTGTGAGCTGGGAAGAAGCTTGGCATATTGTGAGACCCATCAATGGGCCACTGTGGCCAGGAGCAGAGGGAGTGAGGGGAGAGCGGCACAGGAGTAGGTTAGCAAGGTGAGCCAGAGAGACCATGTAAAACCAGGGCAAGGGGCCAGGGCTTGATTTCAGGTTCAATGAAAAGCCATGACAGGGCTTTAAACAAAAGGAATTCTGTGACCTGAGTTTTGTTTTTCATTTTTCATTTTTATAGTATTCTTTGCTATTTGAAGAATGGTTTGGGAAAGGGCAAAGGAGAGGAAAGAAGGTCAGTTAGAAGGCCATTGTATTCTAATTAGGAGAAGATGATGCCTCCTTGGATTAAGGCTATGGGGAGAGTAAAAATGATGAGAAGACAATATACTCCAGATACATTTGGTAGATAGAACTAACAGAATTAGTAATTATACAGTAAATGGACAGTTAATCCCAGAATTTGTGCTGAGAAAGAGCTAGATAATAGACAGTTTGCTTGACTAGACAGGCTTATTTCACACTAATCTCATGTAAGGTAAATTGGCTTAATCTGGAATCTGAATTAAATGATCTAATCAAATTCACATACTAAAAAGTACCTTTCCAATGCCCTTTCTCATTATGAAGCCCAATATATCAAGCTTAGTTAAAACTCCAACAGCAAAAAAAAAGATTGTACCTATGATACCTAAAGAACATTAACCTAAAAATAAAAGGCCTTTAAAGTAAGAGTCAAAAAGCATTTATTTGAGATTAAAAAGAAGAGCTATTCAGGAATCACTTATTTGGGCAGTAACCCAAATAGTGCTCTGATTAGGAGAAGAAGGCAAGGGGCCTTTATGAGAAAGGGAAGAGGAATAGGCAATACAAAGAAGACATTTCACTGATACAGATGTTCTAACATAGTGATGCTTGTCCAGAGAAATCGGATTAAGTCAGATCACTGGGGAGCAGTAGGGAGAAGCCACAGGTTTTTGCCAGGCAACTGTGGGTTGTTTAGGACAGAACTGGATGAGAAGCTGAATGCCTCCAGAGCCTATGGAAATATAAAAACGGCTGGCTCTCTGGCTGAGGGAAAGCTCCCTGGCTCCTAAACTGGTTCTTGCTCAGGCTTGGGCTTGGGCTCTGGCTCTCAGACTCACTCTCAGGCTCTCCTTCCTTGAAGAATCCTAGATGATCAGCTGCAGCTGCCTGCATTTCCCGTATTTTGAGTGGGAAGGGACTCCAGGCAAAGCCAAGGATCAGGCGGCCTGGCAGAGGCTGGCGAGGTTATCCTTTGGATGTTCTGGAGGGAATGAGCTCTGAGCCATAAGTCTGCCATTCGTCCGAAATTGTGTAGCTTTTATATCTTATGTTGTTTTAGTTCGTAAACTAACCCTATAGAACCACGACAACTAAACACTAACAGGGGAAAAGACAGGAGAACTCCAGCATTTGAGTTTAGCCTGCTTTCGAATAAAAACTCCTTTATCAACAAACCTTTGCCTCTGGAGTTTTCACCTAGAGGGCTGTGGCAGGCAGCAGAACCCCAAGTATTGTGCTATTATAAAGTTAATTCTAAATAATGTATTTAGTTTTTAGTCCTGTAGTCATAATGCCTGCTCTCTTATTTTTCTTATTATCTTTGTCTGTTAATCTTTATACTTGTCTGTTTATTTTTATCCTTGTCTGTTAACTTTTCAGAAAGCAAAAGCTTTGCCAGTCATCCCCTTTGTTTTACCTAATTTTATTTACATAATCAAACTATTCTTAAAGTGAGTTCTCAGACCAACTATTTTATGTATTCACTATTCAAAATACATAATCAATGGGCACTTATACTTCAGAAAACTATGTGAGCTAAGAAATTTTAAATTCAATTAATAGGCATAATGAATTGTACTCACTTTAGTTGGTATTTGAATTTCCTCAGATATAAACACCTCTTCAATCAGGACTGCATCTCTGGGAAAATATCCAAAATCCTTTCCTTTCTATCAAAATGAAGAACAAAGCTTAGCAAGGAAGAGTAATGAAAGCAATAATTACTATTGAAGATAATTTTACTCCATGTCTTTGGCTCTCGTCTATTTCAAATCACAAATATTAATTGGTTTTCATTTGCCATCTAAAAGAAAGTGAGTGAAATCACAGTCCTTTTGTTATTTAAAACAACAACATTAAATTGAAGGAACAAAGAATCAAGCTGTAAAATGCCACTGTTTCCAAACTTCAGAAGGAAAACCAACCCATAAATTCATTTGCTTCCTTTTTGTGTTCCTAATGACCTTCTCTGCCCTGGTGGACCACAGAGTTACAAAAGGCAAGGGAATGGTGGGAGTAGCCCGGGTAGATAGAGCTATGACATATTCAGCATTTTCAGAATGTCAGAATCAGGTAAAAGGATTAAACTCTGAAGGGCCAAGAGAGATTCATCAAGACAGTAAATATCTGTGAGTCCTCCGGGGAGGATTTGGTTCCGTTCAACTTTTCTGGGGCTCCTTGGTAACAGAGATCCTAATCCCGTTTAAGTGCATGTAGGATGTGCCCTGAGAGTGAAGGCTTCACACAACCAGTGTTAGCCCATTTCCTATCCCTATCAAAGTATAAAGGTCATATTTCTTTTGGTCGTGTGATCCAGCACTATTACACCTCCACTGTGATTCTTCCACTCAGTGGTTCCTGCAACTATTTGGAAAATGACAGCCTGTGGGTGAATGCTATAGTTTGGCTCCTTAAATCAAAGTTATCTGCCTGAACTAAACACCTAATGCACGAAACTAAGTGTGCTTGAAACTTCACCCTGACTCCCCGTATTACACACTGCTTTTGTGTGCAACTATCATTTTCACACATGGTAGACAAGAAAGACTGCTTTCTTATCCTATTCTGATATCTTACTGTGTCATTTTTCTTATAGCTGCACTAGGTGCCTCCAATACTTTCCAAATACAGACTGGCATGTTTAAGAGACCGTAGCAGTAAGGAACCTTGGGAGCTGCAGAGGCTGGACAAATGATTCTGGCTAGTGACATTTAGAGTTTCAGTCATACAGCCCCTAATGCTAAAAAGCAGGACAGATCCAAATAGAATTTGCTTCTTCAAGTAGTGATCACCAAAGCCATACCAGGGAGCGAACTGATGCATATGCAATATGGAAATGATGCACATATCAGGTGGGTCATGATTGTTCAGCTTAGGAGTAGAACTGCTTATCATCCTTTCTTACTTATTTATTTATTTACCTATTTAATTTGAGAAAGAGATTTGTCGTTCCACTCACTTATGCGTTCACTGGTTGATTCTTGTATGTGCTTTGACCAGAGATGGATCCTGCAACCTTGGCGTATCAGGACAACACTCTAACCAACTTATCTACCTAGCCAGGGCCTAGCACCCTTTCATTATAAAGCATAATGATATAATCAAAGACACAAACCTATTTTCAACTGAAAATATTAATCATTAATTTTTTTATGTTATATGTTCAGAGAGATGATTCTGGCTTCTAGGAATTTCAGTGTAATAACACTTTGGGCCAAATGAAAGGCTCTCCTTGTTCCTTTTTTTCCATGAAAATTTTTCCCTAGGCTATCTGAGGATCATTTCAATCACAAGTCAGTCCTTTATTTGCTCAGAACGATATGACTTTTAATCCGGTTGAGTAAAACTTCCCAATCTCTCTTAAACCTGGCCATTGACAGCACCAAGGGATGCCTGGTGATGCCTAGTCATCCCACAATATCCACTGGCACCGCTAAAGGCTCCACAAGTAAATATAAATTTTAAATTCAAACACTATACATGCTGTGTAAAAATAATTTACATGCTATGTAAAAATAGTTTCAAAGCAATCTTAGACTTCCATCCCAACCAGACTGACTTCCCAAAAGCTACTTTATAGAAATTCTGGAACCAACACTAAACATAACCATTTTTTGTTTATTTAAATATGTTAAGGGTCAAGTATGTATATATATGTTTGTGTATTTTATATATATATATATATATATATATATATATATATATATATTCCATTAGAGATAAATAGCAGGCATCCTTGAGTAAGCTGGACATTTATTTTACATTGAATTTTTAAGATTAGATACTTACACTTCCTGCCCACAAATCTTCCCTTTCTCCTGCAAGTTTAATGTAAACAGATATTTCTTCTCCCTTAGTGAAGTTTAGGTATCTGCAGTCAGGTCCTCTGTAATCTCTCATGGCTAAGACTCTGCTTATTAAAGCTATGTAGACATGTAAAGAAAAACACAAAATTTAAATTAAAATGTTTTTTCTCTCCCTCCCATCTTGCCCTCCTCCAATCCATCCTATGTATACCAATGCTAATTTCTTATGTCATTTATGGCCTCAAAAGCCTACATAGACTTCCTACTGCACACAGAATCAATTCAAAATTCTGCTTTAGTATCAAAGGCTGTCCATAACCTGGTCTTCCTTCCTTATTTAAAATGACTTCCTTTTATTCCTTTACAGTCAATCTCTTCTGTACATTGTCCCTGGAATGTGGCATTGCCATTCTCCAGTGAATAGGGAAAGGAAAAAGATAATTAGTGTTCTTCTTGGTACCTATATATTATATTACAGGCATTTTGATAAACTTTTTATTCTATTAAATCCTCAAAACAATTCTATGAGGTAAATAATCTCATTTCACTCTAATAAATGAAACTTTATTTAAGTCTCAGAGAGTTGGTCACACACCTGACAAATGGTGGAGTTGGATTTGCTGGAAGTACTTATCACTGAAACATCCGCCTTCCATATTCTGAGTTTTCTTCCCTCTATTTCCTAAGCCTAGAAACCCTTCAGGTTTTCCTTCATGGTGAACTCATAACCACTCCCTCTTTAAGACGTCCATAATCATTCTAGCTTACCCTGACCCTTCTCTAAACTTTAATATTAACCTATTATCCTTATGTAGTATCAGTATTTACTGTTTGATATTGGCCTGTTTCTAATTGATTATGCTCTCACATTTGTCCAGATTCTTCTCCCTTTGCCTCCCTCCATTTAACAACCCCCACTCCCTCTGGTGACCCACCCCCTTGGTTCATGTTCATGGATCATGCATATAAGTTCTTTGGCAACTCCATTTCCTATACTTGCTCTTGACATCCCCCTGCCTCTTCTTTAACTACCAATTTGTACTTTTTAATCCTTTCACCTTTTCCCCCATTCCCCCAAACCCCCACCCCACTGGCCACCATCCCAATGTTCTCCATATCTATTATTCTGTTTCTGTTCTGCTTGTCTGCTTAGTTTGTTGTTTAGATTCAACTGTTGATGTTTATGTATTTATTGCCAATTTAATGATCATAGTTTTGATCTTCTTTTTGTTAAATGAGTCCGTTTAACATTTCATATAATGATGGTTTGGTGAGGATGAACTCCTTTAGCTCTACCTTATCTGGGAAGCACTTTAACTGTCCTTCCATTCTAAATGATAGCTTTCCTGGATAGAGTAATCTAGGTTGTGGGTCCTTGCTTTTCATCACTTTGAATACTTCTTGCCAGTCCCTTCTAGCCTGCAAAGTTTCTTTTGAGAAATCAGCTGACAGTCTTGTGAGAATTCCTTTGTAGATAAATCTCTGCTTTTTTCGTGCTGCTTTTTTGATTCTCTCTTTATCTTTAACCTTTGGCATTTTAATTATGATGTGTGTTGGCGTGGGCCTCTTTGTGTCCATCTTGTTTGAGATTCTCTGTGCTTCCTGGACTTGTGTCATTACTTCACCAAATTAGGGAAGTTTTCTTTCATTATTTTTTCAAATTAGTTTCCAAATTCTTCCTCTTTCTCTTCTCCTTCTGGCACCCCATGATGTAAATATTAGCATGCTTGAAGTTGTCCCAGAGGCTCTTTACACTATACTCAATTTTTTAAATTCATTTTTCTTCTTCTTGTACTGATTGGAAGTCTTTTGCTTTCTTGTATTCCAAATCATCGATTCTATTCTTGGCTTCATCCACTCTGATGTTGATTACCTATAAATTGGTCTTTATTTCAATTACTGTCTCCTTCATTTCTGATTGGATCTTTTTTATGCTGTTGAGGTGCCCACTGAATTCCTTCAGCATCCTTATAACCAGTGTTTTCAACTCTGCATCTGATAGATTGCTTATCTCCATTTTGTTTAGTTCTTTACCTGGAGTTTTGATCTGTTCTTTCATTTGGGCCATGTTTCTTTGTCCCCTGATTTTGGCAGCCTCCCTATGTTTGTTTCCATGTATTAGGTAGAGCTGCTTTGACTCCATGTCTTGGTAGCATGGCCTAATGTACTAAGTGTCCTATAGGGTCCAGCAGTACAGCCTCCCCTATCACCCAAGCTGGGTACTTGAAGTGTACCCTTCATGTAGGCTAAGTACTACCTCCTCTTGTAAATGAGTCTTGATGTCTCTCAGCACTTTGGGAGGTCATTGAAATGCATTTATGCAGTCCAGATAGTTGGTAGGACTGGCTGTGACCCCTAGCCAGCAGTCACCTCCCTCCATGGCATGTGGAGGTAGTTAGGTTGGTGGTGTACCAACACGGACTGTAACTTTCCAATGAGTGCACAGGCTCTGGGGTTTTCCAGGTGGCGTAGACTAAGGCGAGCCTCCCCCTGTGTTCTGTCTGGGGCCTCTTGACTTAAGCTGTAAAGTGATCTGCAGATGGCTGCTGCTAGTGCTGGGCCTAGGGGCACTCAGTGAGAGGTACAGGGCTGGGCTCAGCTGTTCCTTATTTGAGCAGATTTAGGAAGGTCTGAAGCCTGCACCTGCCAGTGCTTCATAAGGAAAAGGCACTGTTACCAGCTCAGATGGGCCTGTAAATTGGATGGGGCAGACCCTTAGGTATTCATCAGGGTGGGGCATGCCAGGTACGCCTGACTGATTGGAGACTCATATCTAGTGCTGCTCCACTGGCTCTGTGTGGGGGAGGGCTCACAGAAGGTACAGTGGTCTTTGCAGTTCTGTCTGGGAGGAAGCTGTCCTGCTGCTCCTGCCCTGATGCCAGACACTTCAGTTTCTCCCTGTATACTACTGGGACCCCTCGATGAGGTGCTGTCCCAGTGCCGGAGCCCAGAGGGAGTGAATGTGAGTAAGCCTGTGTGCCAGACACTAGAAAGGAGATGCCTCAGCTCCCCCAGTTTATTCCACTGACCCAATCCCCACTGTTTTTATAGCCAGAAGTTATGGGTACTTATCTTCCTGGCACTGGAACTGCATGGTCTGGTGTGGGGCTAGGATCCCTCGCTCCTGAGATATCCCCCATTTTATATCCACAACACATGGGTTTGGAACCAGCCCGCTCTACATAGCCGCATCTCCACCCATCTGCCCTGGCTACCCATCTGGATGAATGTGGTTTCTTTAATTTCTTAGTTGTCAGACTTCCATATAGCTTGATATTCTGATGATTATGAGTAATATTTGTTCTGTAGTTCAGCTGTAATTTTGCTGTGGTTGTGGGAGGCCATGAGCTGCATTTACCTACACCTCCATCTTGACCAGAAGTTGTTCTGTCACATAATTAATACTGACCTGTTTTGTCACTATTCACTAGAATGAAAATTCCTGGAGGTCAAGAACTTATCTCACATTTAATTTTATTCCGCTTAGGTACAGCTGCCCCACCCACACTCAGCACCTAATGGGCCCTCAAAAACTATGAATGATCATAACTATATATGCTATATTTAACACATAAAATAATGTATATTACCAAATTAACTATTACAACTATATTAACATATGTAAAACATTTAAATTAACTTATGCAATGGAAGTTAAAATAGCATTATAAATTACTGTCAATTTCAATGTTTCCATTTCATATTCTGTGTCTGGCCCCAAAGGACACTAAAATAATGTTGAAAAAAGGGAAAGAGCCCTGGCTGGTGTGGCTCAATGGATAGAGGGCTGGCCTTGGAACCAAAAGGTTGCTGTATTGATTCCCAGTCAGCACAGGCCTGGGTTGTGGGCCAGGTCCCTGGTTGGGGTGTGCAAGAGGCAACCAATTAGTGTATCTCTCATACATCAATGTCTCTCCCCCTTGCTTTCTCCCTCCCAACCCCTCTCTCTAAAAATAAATCAATACAAGCCCTGGCTGGTGTAGCTCAGTGGATTGAGCGCGGGCCTGCGAACCAAACAACCGCAGTCCGACTCCCAGTCAGGGCACATGCCTGGGTTGCAGGCCAGTTCCCAGCAGGGGACTCACGAGAGGCAACCATATATTGATATTTCTCTCCCTCTCTCCTTCCCTTCCCCTCTAAAGATAAATAAATAAAATCTTAAAAATAAACAAATAAATAAATAAATAAATAAATAAATAAAAATCAATACAAATTTTTAAATGAAAGAGTATTACTATTTAAAACATCATTTAGTAAACGCTCCCTATATATTAAATTACAAATCCAAATTGTTAATAAAAATGTTTATTCATAAAAAATTTACTTGTAAATTATCTGTTTAAACTAATGTTTTCCACTTTTAATTTACAAATTGTAAATCAGAACTAATGCTCACATACTGGAGAAGCAGAACTTATTTAAGGAAATTATGATATATTGAGATGGAAATCATTTTGCACCAGAATGCTAATAATAGAACAAATTAAGTTCTTAAGCAATTAAATAAAATTATCTTTATAAAAGATAAAGTATAATATTAAAAAATATTAATAAAACTATATAAGTCTAACACTGATTTCAATATTTTTATGGAATAAGTGAACACAAATTATTGTTTGATAAAGTTCTGAGAGTAAATCCTGATAATGTGAAATAAAAACATTTTTTAAAACTCATGAGAGGACTTCCAGTCAAGGTGGCAACATAGGTAAACACGGCTCGCCTCCTCGCACAACCCCATCTAAATTACAACTAAACTGTAGAACAATCATCACTCACAAGGGGCAGAAATGGAGTTGAATCAAAGTCTGACAACAACGCAATCAAACCACATCCATCCAGACTGGTAGGAGGGGTAGAGAGCAGGGTGGGCTGGTCCCACAACCACTTGTGGTGGATAAAAATTCAAGAGGGATATTTCGGGAGTGAGAAGTCCCAGCTCCACACCAGGACACCCAGCCCAGGACACCAGTGCCAGGAAGGTAAGTTCCCATAACTCTGGCTGTAAAAACCAGCAGGGATTGAGTTGGTGGGAGAAACTTCTGGAGCCCCAACCAGTTCCTCTTAAACAACCCACACACAAAGTTATTCAGATTGACTGACTCCCTCCGAGCTCCAGCACTGGGGTAGCAGCTTGATAGGCACCAGTGGCATACAGGGGGTAACTGAAGTGGCTGACCATCAAGGCAACAGCTGAGGGACAGCTTTCTCCCAGACAGAAAGGTGGACAGAGCCACAGAGCCAGGAGATGGCTGCCACACCTGAGACTCCATCAACCTGGCTAAAACTGTTTTCCCTGCCCTGGAGATCCCCTGAGGCTCCATCACACTCATCTTACAGCCGTTAACACTAGCTTTTCCATATGAATGGATGGTCTTGGCTCAAGCTTTACAAGTTCCTAAATCCTTGCAACAAGCAACAGCTGGCCTCAGTGAGCTGTCAGTCCCTATACCTTTTGTGAGGTGGCCTCATGAACTGCCTTAGCAGTAACCAGCCTAGATTCACAGCTTGGCTTCACCTGGGAATTTCTAAGCCCAGTGCAAGTATCAGCAATCTCAGATTACTCTATAGCTCAGGTGGGGTGGCCCAAGGCAAAACACAGGGTCTGGGCACCCAGTGGACAACTACAGACCACACTGGAGCCCACTACCCTGCCCCTGACAGCTGATCCTCCACTGAGTATAGAGGTTGGTAGTCAGTGGTCACAACCAATCCTTGTGACTGACTGGCCTGGGTAAATCCCTCCCATTGACCTGTCAAAAGCAACCAAGATTCAACTACAAGAGGAGGATGTACTCAGCCCACACAAAGGATACACCTCAAAAACCCAGCTTGGGTGATAGGAGAGGCTGTGACACTGGACCCTACAGGACACCTACTACATTAGGCCACGCTACCAAGGCATGGAGTCAAAGCAGCTCTACCTAACATATAGAAACAAATACAGGGAGGCTGCCAAAATGAGGAAACAAGGAAATGTGGCCCAAATGAAAGAACAGATCAAAATTTCAGAAAAAGAGCTAAATGAAATGGAGATAAGTATTCTATCAAATGCAAAGTTGAAAACACTGGTTATAAGGATGCTCAAGGAACTTAGTGAGGACCTCAATGGCATAAAAATGACCCAGCCAGAAACAAAGAATACACTAATTGAAATAAAGAATAATTTACAGGGAACCAACAGTAGAGTGAATAAATCCGAGAATCAAATCAATGATTTGGAACACAAAGAAGCAAAAAACAACCAATCAGAATAACAAGAAGAAAAAAGTATTCAAAACAACGGGGATAGTATAAGTAGCCTCTGGGACAACTTTAAGCATTTCAACATTTTTTAAAATTTTTTAATTTTAATTGTTGACAAGTACAGTTTTCTGTCTTTTACTCCCATCCCAGCCCACCCACCCAGCCCTCCCCACCTCCCACCCATTTCTGCCCCCCCTAGTTTTTGTCCATGTGTCCTTTATACTTGTTCCTGTAAATCCTTCCCCTTTTCCCCTGAAATTCCCTCCCCTCTCCCTTCTGGACACTGTCAGCCTGTTCTCTATTTCAGTGCCTTTGGTTATATTTTGCTTGTTTGTTTGTTTTGTTGTTTAGGTTCCTGTTAACGGTGAGATTACATGGTATTTGTCTTTCACCACCTGGCTTATTTCACTCAGCATAATGCTTTCCAGTTCCATCCATGCTGTCACAAAGGGTAGGAGCTCCTTCTTTCTTTCTGCTGCATAGAATTCCATTGTGTAAATGTACCATAGTTTTTTTTTTGATCCATTCATTTACTGATGGGCACTTAGGTTGCTTCCAGTACTTGGCTATTGTAAATTGTGCTGCCATGAATATTGGGGTGCATAGGTTATTTTGGATTGGTGTTCCAGGGTTCTTAGGGTATAATCCTAGCAGTGGAATTGCTGGGTCAAAAGGCACATCCATTTTTAGTTTTCTGAGAAAATTCCATACTGTTTTCCATAGTGGTTATACCAGTCTGCAATCCCACCAACAGTGCACTAGGGTTCCCTTTTCTCCACAACCTCTCCAACACTTGTAGTTTGTTGTTTTGTTTATGATGACCATTCTGACCAGTGTGAGCATTTCCACATTTTTATCATAGGGGTGCCAGAAGGAGAAGAGAAAGAGCAAGAAATGTATTTGAAAAAATAATGAAAGGTAACTTTCCCAATTTGGTGAAGGAAATGGACACGCAAGTCCAGGAAGCACAAAGAGTCCCAAACAAGTGGACGCAAAGGGGCCCATTCCAAGACACATCATAATGAAAATGCTAAAGGTTAAAGATAGAGAATCTTAAAAGCAGCAAGAGCAAAGAAGATAGTCGCCTACAGGGGAGTTCCCATAAGACTGTCAGCTGATTTCTCGGAGAAACTTGGAGGCTAGAAGGGACTGGCAAAAAATACTCAAAGTCATGAAAAGCAGGGACCTCTAGCCAACGTTGTTCTACCCAGGAAAGATATCATTTAGGATCAAAGGTCGGATAAAGAATTTCCCAGACAAGAAAAAAACTAAAGGACCTCATCATCACCAAACCGTCATTACATGAAATGTTAAGGGGACTTATTTAAGAAAACAAGATCAAAACTATGAACAATAAAATGGCAATAAATACATACCTGTCACAATTGAATCTAAAAAACAAACTAAGAAAACAAATAGAACAGAGACCAAATCAGGGATACAGAGAGTGTTTTGATGGTTGCCAGATGGGAGGGATATGTAGGGGAATGAGTAAGGAGGTGAGGGGATTAAGAACAAATAGCTAGTTACAGAACAGCCATGGGGACATAAAGCACAATATAAGAAACGGAGTAGCCAAAGAACGTACACACATGACCCATGGACATGAACAATGGTGTGGTCATTGCCTGAGAGAGAGAGGTGTGCTGGGGGGAATAGGGGCAAAGGGGTAAAAATTGGGACCACTGTAAGAGCATCATCAACAAAATACAATAAAAATAAAACATGAAAATCAGAAATTCCGATTATGAAATAGAAACTAAAATACTTAAGGACTTCCTGGCCAGGTAGCTCAGTTGGTTAGAGCCTCATCCCAACACACCAAGGTTGTGGGTTCAATTCTGCTCATGGCACATACAAAAATCAACCAATGAATGCATAAATAAATGGAACAACAAATCGATGTCTCTCTCTTTCTCCCCCACTCCTCTCTCTCTCTAAAATAAATAAAAAATTTTAAAAACATAAGGGCTTCATAAGGACTGTCTATCCATCTAATGGCTTGATAGCTTTTTAAATATAAATCAATTACAATTACCTTTAAAAAATGCTAAAAATGCTGATTGCTTCGTTTTTGAGGTCCAGATAAGATCTTTATAATTTCTGATATATTTATATATCAGGCTGATCTTTTCCCCTTCGTATATTTACACTAAAAGCTATCACAAAATGCTTTTTCTCCAACATTTCCTTCTCATACTGAAGTACACTTTATAATTGCAAATATTTTCCAATAGTATTAATAATGCTCACTTTTGTTATTCATGTCTATGATAACATTTTATGTAACTTCAGAGCCTGAGTTGAAGAGGAAGAGAAGGAAAAAAAGAAAACAAACTTACTTTCACATTCCAAGTCAGCACATTTTTTAAAGTCTGCCAGCAGTTTTGTGCCTTCCAGAAACTTTGTCAGTAAAATCGCCAAAAGGAAGATCCTGTGAGCTCCGATCTCCGCCATGCTAAAACGAGCAGGAATCCCAAACCAGGTGAAACGGATTGTTTAGGCTGTCGAATGCCTGCCGCCACAGAAGATCCCCACTCCCTCTACTAAATACCAGAGGAGACTGGTTTAGGTTTTTTAATCCCTTGATAACTACATTTTTCTGTCGGTCCTTAGGCTTAACTTGAGAAACAGACACTCTCTGTTCTCAATCTGCAGTGTCACGTATCTAGATGATACATGGGGTTTAATAATTAACAGGGATTTTTAGATGGACTCCTGTCTTACAAAGGTGGCCCAGGTCAAACTGTCTATCTTAAAGGCACCTTGCATTCACCATTTATTAAACGGGCCTCCACGAAAAGGTGGTTAACCTGTTTTTGTTAAAGTCTCAGGTAGATCAATACATAAATACAAACAGCTTTTACTACATGCAGATATCAGCATCAAGGGGAAAACATATATTACATGTAAAAGCAGTAATAATGTTAAAAATGATTTTGAAAAATCATGATGAAATTTATTTGGAAAAACTATTCCACTTTCATATTTAAAAAAAACTTTAGTGTTAATGTGAAGTTGAAACTTGTATTTAGTTAAGAATAATAGTTAAAATGTAGTAAGTACTTATTATGTTCCAGGTTTTGTCTTCAACACTTAAACATATCTGATTTAACTCTCACACCAGCTTCCTAAGATAAGTAATATTATCATCCCCATTTTTGTATATGAAGAAACTTCGGTACTTAAAGAAGGGTTAAATCATTTGCCCAACATCTCATAGTGAGTAGGGAAGAAACTTAAACCTAGGAATTATGGCGACTCCTACTCATACTGACTAGGCTTTCCTAGCAAGAATCAAGTCCTCTGCCACCGAAAGATGTCCACTACGTCTGCAACAGTACTATTTCAGAAACAACAGGTACAGTATTTGTCCATGAATTTAGAATTGTAAGCATGTTTCTATATGTGGAAAGAGAATGAGAGAGATGTCTGAAAGAATCCTCCCGCTTACAATGGGAGTATATAATGTGATTTAGGTTGTATTCACTTTCTTCTTTGTACTTTTCTATATTTTTTTACTTTAAAAAAATCAGTAAGCATAGATTTTTTTTTACAATACCAATAAAGCTATGAAAATCAACTTATTTGACTGTTATTTTTGCTTTAAAAAAATCAAAGCCTATGTTTGGAATTTTTGTGTAAAACACTAGATCTCAGTAGGTTTTCGGAAACCACAATTGTCCTACTTCAATCTCGAGAAAATGCTTTTCTAAACCCGTCTCTGCTGTCCATTTCCCTGCATTCGGGCATGCCAAGGTGCATGTGGTTTGCCGAATGCTGCATTTGTATGACACCACATTCTTCTCTAGTGCCTGACATGAGGCAGATACCCAGCACATGAGCAAGGTGAAGTGAAGGATTTTGCTTTCAAAGTCGGAAATAAAGGAAATGTGTTTTCTGTTTGTTTCCCAAAATCAGTAACCACAAGGAAACCTCTCAGATCAAAGATTTTACATCCTTAGAACAAATTTCACAGAGCATTAACATGAGGATCGTTTGGCTTGTGACCAGAGCCCTGCCTAGCTCCATGCACAAAGAGGAAACGCACGAAGGAGAGGAAGAGGAAGATGTGGTGGAGTGTTAACTGTCTCTAACAGGCCCAGATGAACGGGTAGTACCTGACAGAGGTAAGAGCTTCTAATTTTAAAACAACTAAAGCGTCAATTTTCACTATAAAAATAGTTATAGTCACTTAACCAGATATTATCTAATTGCTGATGAATTGTGCAGATCAAGTGTGTCGATGTTAACATGTAATGCTGAGGAAGATTTTATACAAACACTCAGTCAAAATACTGCTTTGGAAGGCTTATGGCATTCTTCAGAAACCGTACAGGAGGTACCACTACCTCCTACATAAAGCTAAAGGAGGAATCGTCAGAGCCACACACATGTTCAGTACCTTAGAGATAATATCACAGAGCAACCCTTTCCATGAGAATATAATGACATAATCATGAATAGCACTCTTCGGCTTGGTGATGTTATTTCTGGTGCCTATATATTACTACCTTCTCTCTTAATACCTCAGGTTTCCTGAAGTGGAAACCTATTTCCTTCAACCAGCTGGTAATTATAAAATAGAAAAATTTAATTAGAAGGTACTTGGGTTGAGTTGAACTGATTAGGCAAGGATTTTTTTTTTTTAAGCTAGGGCAAGGGCACTAGAACAGAGCCCTTGGAAATAGTTCCCACGGTAGACATGTGCATAATAAGAGATAAGGCCCAGGAGACACTGAGATCCAAACTGGTGTGAAAGACAAAGAGAATGGCTCTCAACAACCCCTCTTCAAGGTAAGACTTCTGCTCAGCATCAGGGAATGCGATTAGCAGACAGCCTCTGGCTGGCAGCCACTGCAAGGTCTACCTCTGCCGCAGAGAGCCTCCTTGCCCAAGATCACCCCTTCCTGGGCCATCTAGTGGATCTAGTGAATAAATGACGAGGGAGTACAAAGGCAGAGTCACTCCAGCCAGAGGTGGGACACTCCCCCGGTACTCCTCACTCTAGAGCTCCTTGCTGGGTTAACTGAAGCTTTATGAAACCCACATTGCAGTTCAACATTCCCTCTGCCTAACCCTGGCTTCTCCCCCGTGCTTTCATAGGTATTGCCCCCTTGAACCTTAAACTCCACCTCATTGTCTGTTTCTAGAGGAGTCTACCTCAGAAGCTAGCGATCCACAGACCCAAAGAGAGGAGATGACAAAATGTGTCCCTTTGGCCCATCATTTGTGCTGGTCACTACATGGCTTTTCTCTCTTTTGTTGCTTTTGTGTTACTGAAGGCCACATTTTAATTTTACCCACTTTTTCTCATTCTGTCTACATCAATCAGAGGTACCAGGACACAGATGGGTGTCCCATTTGGGGGGATGGCAGTCCTCAATGACTGAGGAGGGTTTTTTTTTAAAGAGGGTAAGGGAGGGAGAAAAATAGAGGGAGAGAAATATCAATTGGTTGACTCTCAATCGCAAGCCACCTGGAGACTGAACCCACAACCGACACCTGTGCCTTGACCAGGATTCAAACCAGTGACCCTTCAGTTTGCAGGACAACACCCAACCAATTGAGCCACACAGGTCAGGGCTGATGGAGGAGATTTTAATAAGGGACTATTCACAAAGGTGTGGGCAGTGTTAAGGGAAACCAACAGGGGATGTGACAGCATGACGGGACAGTGACCCCTCCCTGCACAGAACTATAGGAGAGGGCTGCCCAACAGGAACAGAAAGGCTTCAGTAAAGGATCTCAGTCAAGAGAACCTCACCATTCCACTTTCTGATCTGATGGTACCTCCCATTTATCAAACCCAGCCAGATGCCAGAGAATAAGGGAACACTCTGAAGCAGCCTTAAAGGTCTGGGTTCTGGGGATACACCAGGGTAGCAAAGAGCGGAGAGTGGATTAGAAGCTACAAAAATGTGTCCCCCCCACACTGTGAGTACTCCTTTACTAAATGTTCTTGAGTAATAATAGTACCTAACATTCTCTACATCCAAGATGACATGTATGTGTTATTCTCAGATCAAGGGGCTCAACGGATTAGTCTCATCAATGGGAAGGAAAGGAATTTATTGTTTGCTGGGCACCAACTTTGAACCAGGGAGCTTAGCATTTCACATACAAATCTCGTTTTTCATGATAGGTGTTATTTATTCACTGCCCATGCATGATGTGTCAGACACTATCTAGGGACTGGAGATATCGGAATGAACAGGACAAAGTCCTTGCTCTCACGGCCCCTGCATGCTAATGAAGGGAGACAGATAAGAACACGCAAATGAATAAGTGAGCAAAATAACTGCAGGTAGCCATAAGCTATGGAGATAAGTGTCTATTTAGATAAACTTGTCAGGGAAGGCATCTCTGAAGAGTGACATCAGACTTAATATAAGGGAGTAAGAAGGCAGAACATTCTGTACACAAGGAAGAATTAATGAGGTCACATTTCCTTGTCAGAAGTTTGATTTACAAAGATTTAAAGAAAAAACAAAGGAGGCATATTGGATGCATTCCAAGATGTCAGAGACAAGTCTTTAAGGTAGAAATTAACTTAGGAGTCCTGGCTGGGTAGCTCAGTTGGTTAGAGTGGTGTTCTAGTACGCCAAGGTTGTGGGTTCAATCCGGAGTCAGGGCATATACAAGAAACAACCAATAATATATGCATAGCCCATGGACTCAGACAGCAACATGGTAAAGACTGGGGGTGCGGGGAAGGACTTCATGAAGGGGAGGGAAGGGAGTGCACAGGGAACATCTGTAATAATGTCAATGAAAAAAAATTTTTTTAAAGCAACCAATGAGCCTGGCTGATGTGGCTCAGTGCATTGAGTGCCAGCCTGTGAACCAAAGGGTCATGGGTTCAATTCCAAGTCAGGAAACATGCCTGAGTTATGGGTCAGGTCCCCAGTTTGGGGCATGTGAGAAGCAACCACACATTGATGTTTCTCTCCCTCTCTTTCGCCCTCCCCCTCTCTCCAAAAATAAATAAAATAAAATCTAAAATAAAAGCAACCAATGAATACATAAATAAGTGGAACAACGAATTGATCCCTCCCAAATAATTTTTAATTTTTACAAAGAAACTAACTTGGCAGATATAATCAAGAAACGTAAAGGCAGGAGGAGAGTTGTAGGACATAAAGTAGAAGATGGAGACGGAGGTCCAATCATGCAGGGACTTTTGGCTGTAGAAATGAAATGTAAGTTTTATTCTCAGTGTAATGGGTAGCCAGAGGAAGTTTTAAGGAAGGGGATAATATTATTTGTGTTTTTATCATATAATTTCACTTTTTTTTTTTTGCTCTGCTAGCTCCTACTTATCCTTCAAGTCTCTTAGGTTATATCACTTAATAATTCCATCATTCAATAACATTATTGAATGGAAAAATGCATGAGTGAATTGATTTCTTTTAAGATTTTTTAAAAAGATTTTTTTTTATTTATTTTTAGAGAGAGGGGAAGGGAGAGAGAAAGAGAGGAAGAGAAAGATCAATGTGTGGTTGCCTCTTGAGTACCCCCTACCAGAGACCTGGCTGGTAACCCTAGCATGTGCCCTAGACTGGGAATCAAACTGGCAACCCCTTAGTTCATAGGCCAGCACTCAATCCACTGAGCTACACCAGCCATGGCTTCAGATTCTTTATTTATCTATTTTGAGAGAGGGGAAGGGAGGGAGAAAGAAAAGGAGAGAAACAATGTGTGGTTGCCTCTCTTGTGCCCCCTACTGGGGACCTGGCCTGCAACCCAGGCATGTGCCCTGACTGGGAATGGAACTGGCACCCCTTTGGTTCTCAGGCCTGCACTCAACCCACTGAGCCGCATCAGCCAGGGCTAATGTCCTTTTTCTGACTCAAGGATCAAATCCAGTGTACCACATTGTCATACCTCCTCAGTCTTCTATGACAATCTTCTCTGACAGTCTTTCATCCTTTCCTCGTCATTCCTGATGGTGACGCTTTGGAATGTCCCTCAGTTTGGGTTTGTCTGATGCTTTCTCATGATTAGACCAAAGCTGTAGATTTGGGGGAAAGAATATTGTAAGAGCAGTGCGTCCTTCTCATCAGAGCCTGTCAGTGGATACACATGATATCAATATGTCTAATTGCTGGTATTGCTACCTTGATTACTTGGTTAAGGTGATGTCTACCAGGTTTCTCTATTATAAAGTACTTATTTTTTTCTTTCATACTCAATTTGAAGAAAGCTATCAAGTCCACCTGCTTTCAAGAGAGGAGAATTTAGCTCCACCTCCTATAAGGAAGAGTATTAAAGAATTCAATAGTAAGTTCTCCAACAGTTAGAAAACTGGCTTGTTATCTACCAATGTATTTACTTATTCACTCAACCTCAGCACACATGTAACATACTTTCAAAATTGATAACCCATACCCTGTGATAAACAAATTGACCATTCAGAGCTAAATGTTTGTGTATAAGTCTTTTTATTTATAGCCTTACAGTATCTAATTGGAACACTGTTTTACAAAGTTATTTCTGTCGGCCCCTTTCTTCCCCATCTCCTTTGTGTGCTGTGTTGTACATACAGTTGTAATACAGCTAGATTGCCGTAGCCCACGTTCCATCTTGGGCTCCTCCACCATCCAAGTTGATTTTTTAAAATTTGCAGTCAGTAATATTAACTCTTTGAGTCGCACATACAGTTCTGTGGGTTCTGACAAATGTATAGTCACGTATTCACTACCACTGTACCAAATAGGACAGTGCAGAGTCATCTTAAAGTTAACATTTAAGCCAAAAGCTTATTTTATCTGTATTATTTGGAGAATTCTTAACTTCAGTTGTATTCATGAGGCTAGAAAGATAATATATTAGATGATTGAAAGCAAAATGAGTATATCTTTTAATCTTTGCAAGACCAAACTCCAATAATGGTTACCTTTGAAGCTTCTACCGGTTCAAAGTTGAGAATGCTTGAACGAAGAGCTGTGTATCTTGGGACTTTTTTTTTCATTATTTAAGGATTAGACAGGGTACACAAATCTGACATTGAACATACAAAAAGAAATGAAAAAAATCAATTATAAGACTCATCAAATTTAATTAAAATACATTTGGAAACAAAGTAACTGATTTCGAAAGGGCTATTTCTCACAGAACTAATTTCTATGGCCCATTTGGGTCCCAATACACTGCCAGGAAACTTCATTTGGTTTTCCATAAATGCCCTTCAACTAGGCTTGGCTCCTAATGACGTGGTGGCAGGAGGTGGCAGTGGGAAGGAAGAGAGAGGCAAGCGGAAGGTTAGGAAAGGGAGAAAAGCAGCAACCTCAGTCTACAGCCTCAGCTGAGAGCTGACTGAGGCGAGGTGGGTGCAGCCTGGTTCTCGGCCAGGAACACTGGCCTTGTCTTCCTGGGCAGCCTCATGGAGCAGGAAGGACT
This sequence comes from Carollia perspicillata, assembly GCA_004027735.1. Taxonomy (NCBI): domain Eukaryota; kingdom Metazoa; phylum Chordata; class Mammalia; order Chiroptera; family Phyllostomidae; genus Carollia; species Carollia perspicillata. Next base: position 93,093 of record PVKM010000626.1, read on the forward strand.
GAAGATGAAACTCAAGTGCATATTTATTCTTCTCCTAAGCCCTTATCTACTGAACACGAAATGACTCACCACCTCACAAGTCTGCCATTTAGCTTTATATATAGTCTAACCTCGAAAATAGTTCATCAAAACCTATTAACAATGTATTGCTGCTGATGAAGACAACAAAAAAAAATCATTTGAGGAGGTGCTTTCCATGGCTTTGCCCACCAAGAGAATTAATCTACTAAACTCACTAAAATTATATTACTAAATATACCCATAATTTTAGCCTCAGGAGTAACCATGACTTGGGTTCTCCAAAGCTTCATAGAAGGCAATCACATACCAAATGCCTCAAGCATTTTGTATTTCTACCACTTTAGGGGGGTTATTTTATATTTCCTCAAGAAAGTATCTTTAAACACTGTTTACCATTTATGATGTATATGAATTTACATTTTTCATGACAACAAGATTTCACAGAAACTCCTCCTTAAATATGTGTCTCCTACACTGAGTAATGTTTTACTTTACATCAAATCAGTAGTGTCCAGGGCAATTTTTACTGATTGATAAAGCTTTTGCAGGGCAAGTTGTAGGTTGCTAGTTGAGATCCCAAAAACACGTGGCAGGATGTCATCCTGGCCAGTCAGTCTGAGAAGCTGACAACTTTTGATTTTTGGGGTGGGATTATGTTTTGTTGATCTCTTTATGTCCGACAATGTGTGAAGGAGATACAAGTATTGAGTATTCATCTTCACTATTTTGGAAGTTTCTGTACTTATCTGAATGTTGTGATTATTACTATTGGCTTAGGAATAACAAATTCCCTTTCTGGTTATAAATTTTAAAACCAGAGGCGAATTTAATGATGTGCTAATGATGTTCCTATTCACTTTAACAAATAAGATTGTGATACCTCTGATGGACACTCCAAAGTGTCTCTGCTGTTATATCAACTTCCTGTTACCCTCTGGGCTAAGCAGTAAGCAGTCTTCTCTAAATGGAGGAACATGATATCACCTCTCAGTTAATTTCATTAACGGGGAATAATTAATTGGTGTTTGGATTTGGAACACATTATGAGACCCTGGGATATAATTGTCTCCCCTCTCCTCCCCTCCCTTTGACTGATATAAGAGCAGCACCACCAATCAGGTGTCTCCTTGCCTATTGCCTGGGGCTGGGCCAAGGCTTTTCTAGGCCTGAAACTTTGACACAAAGCCAAGAGATAAGCAGCCTCTCAATGACTCCTCCATAGCTGGCCGCTGTCCCACTCTGGCCCCAAAGTACAATCCGTGACTCAATTTGTTAGCAGCAGAAAAGCGGCACCAGGTGTTAACCTCGGTTCGGGAACTCAGTTCTTGAGTTCTGGCTAAGGGAAGAATTCAGAGGCAAAGCTCAAGTTATAAGAGAAAGTTTATTTAGATAGTCAGAGAGGTAGAGGAAGTGCACCATAGAGGAAATGGGTTCAGGAAACAAATTCCAGCAAAATAAGGGCCCTTGAAGCTTAAGAGAGAAGAGAGGAGGGACAAGAAGGGGAGGAGGGAGGAGAGGGGAGTGGGAGGGGAGGGGAAGGGGGAGAGGAGTGTTGGAGAGAGGGAGAGAGCCCTGGGGAAACAAGGGGGTGGGGAAAGATGGGCTCCACGGAGAAAGGGACCTGTCATTACTTTTCTAGTAATGTTTTTCTTAAACTTATATTAAAATGAAGTTCTATTTCTCTGCACATATGTGAACTGATGGCAAAAAACCCCATCTTCAAGGTAATCTTGAGGGCAAGAGAAATTTGGCTGGGATTTTAAGTTCCCTGCAAATAACCACAAAAGTAAAAATTCACATTGCAATCATTAGGTGGTATGACTAAGTTTGACTCTATTATAACTTCTAATATGTTTTCACATTCTCATACCTACGCCATCTTATATCTATTCTCCAAGACCTTGGTGTATAACTGCAAGTTTCAGCATTAAAGGCCCTTGTGATTAGTCCTCTTGAACTTTTAAGCATGTGCGTTAATAGAAGCAAAATGACAGAAGACCATGACATTGTCAGTGGTATAGCTATGAGGTACAAAACTCGGAGTTACTCAATTTAGAAAACATTTATAGAAAGCCTATTTTGCTAAGTAAAAAGAAAACCTTATGGGCATTTGAAATTGAATGGCTCCTATTACTGAGAGAAAAACATTAAGCTGATTTCTTTTACTTTCTTAAGGATTGAGCAGTCTTTCATCCTACAAATATTTATCAAGCGTCTACTACATGCAAAGTGCATAAATAGGAGCTGGCAATTAAGTGGTGCTTGAAAGGGAGCCATTCATTTTCACATTTCAGAAGAAAAAGTAAAGATGAAAGAATTTATGTTAAGCTAAAAAAGGTTCCCCTCCACTGCTGAATTGGATGTCTTCAAATAGATCACGTAGACCTCACTGCTTTGTAAAGAATAGAATCAAGATTCAAATGTTTAGAATGCACTGTGGTTTTAGCATCTACAGATTTTTCATAACTTTCCCACAAGAATATTCACCAAAACTAAGATTTTAATGGTTACATCATGAAATCAATTTCCTGTGAGGAAATTGATGAACAGTGTTCATTTAATAAACAGATAAGTACCTATGATAAGAAATATTGTTTACTGGGCAATTTGGGAGAAAAATTCTAAGATGTTTCCTTTTAGAAGAAGTTAATTGGGGATACAGGCTGTACTAAAAGGGAAAAAAAAACCCAGGCACCTCTCTTGGTTCCCTTCTCAGACCTTGGCCCTCTAATTCTTTAGCACCTGAATGGTTCCCTGAAGTATATGTTATATATCAACCTTTTCTAGTTCTTCTCAGTGGGATGATTGGTCCAATTAATTACCCTAACTAGAAGTTATGTTTACTTCCATCTCAAGTTCTCTTCTATCAGCCTCTTACCCCCATCACTCTCCTAACATTGCTCTTTTGAAGGTCATTAATGATCTATGTTGCTAAAGACAATGGTTGATTCTTCTTCTTCACTTTCATTAACCTACCAGCATCACTTGAGCACATAATTACTACTTCCCTTCCCTTCAAAACCACCTCTGTTCTGTTTTCTACTTCTCTAGATGTTCCTCCTGTTTTGCTCGTTCCTCTTCAGCTCCCCATCCTCTTAAAAGCTGGGGTGTCCAGGGCTGTCATCTGACCTCTTCCCTATCTACTTACAGTCCTTGGTGATCGTACCACTGACATGCTCAGAACTCTCAAATGTGTTATTTCTAGTACAGCACTGTCTTCTGAAGCAAACGGATATGTCTAACTTCTTTTACTTCACATCTTCACTTGGATGTCTAATAGGAATCTCAAACTAAGATCTCGACCCACTAACCTCCACTGTCCCTGAACCTGTTACCTGTAGTCCCTCCCCAATCGTCTCAGCTAATGGCATTTCTAGTTGCTCAGGTAAAATCTTGGATCCTTGGCTTCTCACATCATGTACACTCCACCAGCAAACCACTTGGGGGGGGACTATCTTCAAAGTATATCCAGAATCTGATCAGCACTTCCACTGCTACCACCCTGGCCTAAGTTAACTATGTTTTGCTTAATTATTGCACTACTCTGCCCTGGCTGGTGTGGCTCAGTGGATTGAGCACTGGCCTGCGAACCAAAGTGTCACCGTTTCAATTCCAGGTCAGGGCACATGTCTGGGTTGCAGGCCAGGTCCCCAGTGGGGGGCACACAAGAGGCAACCACACATTGATGTTTCTTTTCCTCTCTTTCTCCCTCCCTTCCCTCTCTCTAAAAAGAAATAAAATCTTTAATTATCGCACTACCCGATTTCTGTTCCTGCCCTTGGTCCCAGTTAGTCTTTTTCACCACAGCAGTGAGAGTGAGTTATTACATCAATTCTATCACTTTCTCTCTCTGTTCAAACCCTTTAGTAACCACCCATACATAAAAGCTAAATGAGTTAAATGGCCCCTATTATGTCTCTGGACTATATTTTTCTCCCTTGCTTCACTGCTCCAGCCACGTTTCCTTGATGTATTTCAGTCCATTGTTTCGAAGAATGGAAGAGAGGCAACTAAAGTAAAAATAAGCAGAGATGGAACCACATAAGCCACATTGGCCTTTCATAATTCATCATGATACAAGGCCCTATCCTAGGTATCTGAAATACAGAGATGGGTTTAAAAAACATCTTGCATCCTGGCTGGTATAGCTCAGTAGGCTGAGCGTGGGCCTGTGAACCAAAGGGTTGTAGGTTTGGACCCCAGTTGGGGCACGTGTCTGGGTTGCAGGCCAGGTCCCCAGTACAGGATGTGTGGGAGGCAGCCACACATTGCTGTTTCTCTCCCTTTCTTTCTCTTTCCCTTCCCCCAACTAAAAATAATATTCAAAAAAAAAAAATCTTGCTCTTCTGGAGCTTGCATTCTAGTGGGAAGTAGACAGTAAAGTATGATTTAACTATGGTATAATGCTAAATGTTATGGAAGAAAATAAAGCAAGAAAGGGGAATAGTGACGGCCAAGTTGTGATTATAAATTTAAACAGGGGCCCTGGTCAGTTTCCTCTTCAGTTCCCCATCCTCATAGAAGATGGAGTGCACAGGGCTGTCATTTGACCTCCTCCACTCGGTTGGAATGTCATCCTTTAAACCAAAAGGTCATGAGTTCAATTGTCCCTCAGGGCATTTGCCTAGGTTGCACATTTTGTCCCCAACAGTCAAAATGTATGTGTGAGAGGCAACTAATGGACGTCTCTTCCCTATTCCCTCCTCCCACTCCCCCCCAAGCATGTCCTCAAGTGAGAATTTAAAAATTTAAACAGGTACTCAAATGGCCACGGTAAGCAGAATTGTAGGTGTTTGAGTATCAGATATACAAGGTTTGTCTGGAAGAAGTCCAGCCATTGTTAACGGTTGGTGTGATTCTGATATGACCTGGCAGCCAAGGAGAATGGACTGCAGTGTGCAAGCACGAACAATGACGACTTCACTGTCAGGGTGGTAGGTGCCATTGACTAAGCAGGGGTACTCTGTGGACATCACATTCAAAATGACTGAGTAAAGCAACGAGTATGAATCAAATTTTGCATTAAGCTTGAACATTCCTCCATGGAAACTATTTGGATGGTTCAGAAGGCCACAGCTATGGGCAACTGGTGACTGGCAGCTTGCTTCATCGTGACAATGCACCCACTCATACATCACATTTCATGCAGTTTTTCGGTGAGACATCAAATCACCCAGTTGACTCTATCAGAGCCTCTACAGCCCAGATTTGGTGCCCTGCAACTCCTGGCTTTTCTAAAAACCTATGAAAGGGAAGAGACTCCAGACTGTCAATGAGATTCAGGAAAATATGGGGCAGCTGACAGTGATTCCAACTGTGTGAGGACCCAAGGAACCTACTTTGAAGGAAACTGAGGTGTCATTGTCCTATGTACAATGTTTCTTGCAACTTCAATAAACATCTTTTTTGTATTACATGGCTGGATACCTTCTGGAGCCCATATATATATATATATATATATATGGAAAAGATCATGCTAGGTGACACAAAGTACAAGAAATTTTCAGACTTTTTACCAATCTTCCCCACTAATTTATTATAGCATGAAGGTCCAACCATGTGTATCAATAACTGACCTTTTTTTTTTGAGCTAAGGACTTTAATGGTATTATCTCAAGGGAAACTGGGTTGACTTTTTTCAATGATCTCAATAGTTTTTAAATCCCAAAATTGTAACGACTTGCTAGTCTGACAGCATTGGCCCATTATCACTATACCATGTTATCACTAGTAGCTTTCCTTTTAAATTTGTCAGTTAACTTGCACACTTGTCGATTTTGTTGGGTTTGCTTAGTCCTAATTACTCAAGTATACATGTGTGATTACCAGTTCTAGAAATAGTAAACAGGTGAACCCTGGATTAGATGCAGACCACTTAAGACCAATTTTCTAATTTCTGTGGCTGTACAAACCTTGAATAAACAAGTTTCCCAAATTCCTGCCTTAGATGCCTTTGCTAATTAACAGAGTCCCAAATTAATTTGTCCTTAGTTACTAGCCCTGGCCCTCTTCAGCTTCTAAACTTTCCATAAACCCTAATTTGTAACCTGTAATAGGCCCCAATGATGGCCCCCCAAAACTGTTCCTACTGTTCCTAGAATGTAAAACTGTTTTACATTCTAACATTCCCTAGATCTGAAATTTGCAAGTAATCAATTACATAGTTCTCTGAAACTCATAAAATTTCATTTTAAAGATAAAGCACTAACTGGAAATATTTAAAAAAATGGAACCTTCCCATTTATAAATGTAATCACTAAATAAAATTAGAATTCTTCCTACATACATCAGCAAAACTGAATTGAAAATTGCTCCATATTCCAAAAATCTTTTTCTCCCCATGTATACCATCACCACCACCACCAATTGTGCTTAAAGCCCAAACTAATCTTTTTCTGTAAGCACCATAATTGTTCAAATTTTCCAGATAAGAGTGAACACTTATTTTAGATTTGTAAGGACTTAAAAACCAGGTTGTTTGTCTCCCCTTTAAGTGGCTGTCTTCTCATCATGGCACAGGAAAACAAAATTTGTATAGTCCCAACCTCATCTATAGTTTGTTACCTGCAGTTAACAAAGGTCAAAGATATGAAATGGCAAAAGATAACCTGAAACAAGTGATCACATTTACTTATAACATATTGTCTTAATTGGTCCTATTTTCTTTGTTTTTAAATATTTTTTATTTTTTTTGTACAGTTTTCTTTTACTCCCATCCCATTCCAGCCCCCCC
>PVKM010000627.1:0-11643 GCA_004027735.1 Carollia perspicillata
GCTGGTGTAGCTCAGTGGATTGAGCACGGGCCTGTGAAGCAAAGGGTCACTGGTTTGATTCCCAGTCAGGGCACATGCCTGGGTTGCAGGCCAGGTCCCCAATGGGGGACACGTGAGAGGCAACCACACATTGATGTTTCTCTCCCTCTCTTTCTCCTTCCCTTCCCCTCTCTCTAAAAATAAATAAATAAAATATTTAAAAAAATTTGGTTTTATTAAGTGAAATCATGTTAAGAGAAAAGATTTTAAGGCCTAAAAACACCATTGGATAAAGTCACTGGTGATGGATGCTTAAATATGATCCTTGTGACTGGAAGACACAGCATGCAAAAATTCATCAGTATTCCATTGATTTTCTTTTAAAACTCAAGCACAAACATTTAACAATAATAAAAAAAATCACAGTTTCCATCATTACATTCCGGTAGTTCTAAAATCCTTGGGCTTTCTTACCAGAATGGATTAACTGATGACCTGAAAAGGAAGCGGGGGAAAAACACACCTAGCAACATTAGGAAACAGATTTAAGATAAGAACATGGATTACTTTAGTTTCAGAAACAGTATTTTTCCTGTGATTTCATGAAGCTCAAAATGCAATTTGGATTAAAGATACCTAATTCTTTCAGGACCAGACAGAAATCCAACTTTCCCAGACATCCTCAGTATGTTCAATCAATAAGTTCTGGCTGATCCTATTGTGATAGCCATTTAATTTGTTTCATGTTTCACACAGCCCTTTGTCATATTGTAGCCCATTGTTAATTATTCTTAGGTAAAATAAGGACCCCTGAGTCCTTCCCCTGTTCTCTAAGAACTAGCATGACCAAAATATTACCAATATGTATAATCAATAGATCCAAAATTCTAAGAGAAGTCTTAGAATTATTTTAAGAGAATATTGTTCATAAATTTGATTACCCTGTGTTCTACCAATGGGTCCTAAAAATTTACAGGATTCCAGCAGAAATGTAGATTAATTATTATGCCCTTGTCCAAAGAATGGGAAGCTGATCTTTTAAATGGCATTTGACAGTGGAGAGGTTAATGGGGCAAAGAAAGTGAGGGGAAGAAATTGACAACTGAATGAATGAATAAATGAAAGGAGGGGTCACGTATGGACTACCGATAATAAGGTATCATGACCTATGGATTATGATCAATCCAACTGTGTTCATCATCACTGCAATGAGTTGAACTATTACATGTTTTCATTGTAGTTCAAGTTCCCATAGGTTGGCGACTCCTGAAACAGCGGTCTCATTTTACCAATCTTCATATGAGTGATAACCTGTGTCACATAAACATTTGCAAAAATAAACTTATTCCCAATCGTGATCTTATCTAATCAACAAATATCACTAGACATTACATTTTCCATGTTAAACAGTACCCTGCAGCAAAATATGAGCATTCTTACTGTTTCGCTATGGAAATACAATTGTTTTCCATTATTTTAACCTTTTTTTGTTGAATAGCAAAAGGCATTCTGGAGAAGTGGTGAGTGTGGGTTTCAAAGTCAGACATTCTGGATTCAAACCGGATTCTTTTATGCTCCAACATCTATATGCCTCAACTTAGTTATGAAAGATGGGAATATAAAATTTATAAAGATTTTTGAGTTTTAAATAAGTTGTATTGTACAAAATGTAGAACTAAGTAACTAATGGCATAACTGGTCAATAAGTGCTATTCTTGTCACTGATTTACTAAAAAGTCGGTATATAAATATGTATCCCCTTTCTTGCCCTCAGACAGTTTGAAGATTAAGCTTGTCATTTAAGGAAAACAACTACTTTTTCTGGTTGATTTTAACTGTGGTTTTACTGAATAATCAAGGTCAGTTTTTTAAAAAGAAGAGAAGAGGGTGTTTAAAGGAAAAAGTAAAAGGAAAGAAGCATTTCTGGGGAAAACAGGTCAGGTGATGGGGGAATGATTTCCCTCCATTTAAAAGAAGAGCAGAAGTGAGTACAAAACATGGTTGGAGGTTACCAGAGTGGGCTATTATAGCTACAAGATTATTTCAAGGTTGCCTAAGAAGAGAGAATTCCCATTATCTCCAAATAAACAGACAACTAGTTATGGCAAGGGACTGCCAAGATGAGACTGGTTTGAGTGTCCAAAAAACAAAAGGGAACCACCTCATCACCCAGAGAATACCCAAGCAGGAATGTTCTCATTGCCTGAGGAGTATATTACTTTATCATTGTTTAATATTTTTCCAGTAAACTGGAAAATTCATCACCTAAGGGTTGGTTTAATTTCTATCTGATTTCTTTGTATGGAGCACTCACCAACCTCCTCCATGACCCAGGACACTTGCAAATGCGAGACAGGAGGACTCAGGTCAATTAGTGAGGTGGTGGTGATGTTCTCCACTTACGTTCTCTGGTGCAAAACACTGAGTATAGCCTGTTGTTTAATGCTTTTCCCTCCACTGATGCTTCTGGGACACTAAACCAGGATAATTTACAAAACAAAACAAAACAAAACACATGTGTCCTTTGTGACTCTTTAATTTACCCATACTGCAGTATTGTGAAAGTATTTTTTTCTGGTTCTCTGATTATTTCACCATATTCAAGTCTTTAACCACATATGGCATCTCTTGCCAATGTGACAATCTATCATAGTAACACAAGTGTACAAATTCAGCAAACAAAAAAGATGAACATGTGGAAAAATACAAAAGGGAAATGCGTATTGACAGAGAAGACAATATTTTATTCCACATTACTTCTGACCAAATGTAAAAAAAAAAAAAGATGCAGACATCTATTGCTGAGTTGCTCGCAGCAATGTCAGAGAACTTTGCAAGTTGAAGAAGTACATAGAGAATTTGAACTATTCATGTGAGAGCAATCCAAAGCCTAATTTTTCAAACTTGAAGGACTCAGTAACTTTAGAACAAATCAAAGCTTAGCTTTAAATCTCCAGAGAGATCCTAAAAAAGTAGTCAGATGGTTTGGATATTTTTCTGCAAGCATTTTTTCCTCTTTAACTTTAAGGAAAAACACAATTCACAAATGCAACAGGATAAGTGAAAAAGATATACTTAGTACAAGTCAATCCTTGATACTTATTTTTCGGTATGCTTTCTTCTTTCCCCCTATTTCAGCCAGCTAACATTTTCCTTGCTTGAATAAACTCCAGCAAGTCAGAGAAGAGAGAAAGAAGAAGTTAAAAAAAAGTAAGGTCCTGAGAGAAGTATAAATCAGCTTTTCTCTAGTAGCTTTAGATTGCTGACACCATAAAACATAGTGTATCAGAACTTGCTTCTCATTTGATAACTTAGGTTGTAGATATTCCCGAATGCATGCAATGATATTCTAAGCAGGGTGGCTGCCTACACTGAAGACTCCATTGCCCCTCTCACCATTATTTGAAGTTGGGAAATACATTGTGGGTCCTTGGAAGTAGTGTGGTAGAAACGACAATGACGATATTGAGGATATGACAACAATGATAATAGTAGCTCAGCCTTACGGAGCAATTACTACGTGTCGGTATTTTCCTTTGGATGCATTACCTCATTTAGTCTCTACAGCAGTGCCTTGAGGAAGGTGCCTGCACAGTGATTTTGCAGAGCCACAGACTAAGGCCGAGAGTGACCACTGACCCAAGGTCACAGACTTAGCATAAGGTCAGCAGTGAAGGAAATTTATGTTCTTGAATAGAAAAATAATTAAATCTGGTATCGCTAAAGACTAATTAGCTTTATTAAACAAATCAAATGATTCGTTATGGAAATATCATTTCATAATTATTCTCAATAAAGCATTTTAATAAGAATCCTGATATTAATTTTGTTTTAAAATTCAGTAGTATAAAAAAGTACATTTCTCAGAGGTAACTTATTTGTTCCTTCAAGAGAAAAATAAAAGATAAGAACTAGCTTTTTCTGTTTTAAAACTTGGCTTCCAGGAAGCTCAGAATTAACTTTAGCTTTTAAGTAGTATTGTCCCACTCCAGTCTATTTTTTTAAATTACCCGTGTCTTGTTTTATACATGGCTTATATAAACCTTTAGCTCTTACCTATTCTATGTTAAAATATGCTAAAATTATTTTTAAGGTAAAACTACTTTAAAAGTCCTGAGAAATTCCTTAAAAAAGATTGTACCACTTAGGGTCAAACTTCGGTTTGCCTCCTTAGTTATGTAGTATGTAAAGACAGCCATTGTTCTTTTAGACAACTTTCAATTTCTGTTGAAGAGGCACGGCCTTGTCTGTCCCCATGAGACTTCAAGGTACTTCTTTGCTTCATTATGAGTGACTGTATATTTTTTATTCTTAACCTAAATAGCTAGTGGACTCTCTTTATTCCATTCTTAATTAATTGGGAAATAGTGCTTCCAATGAGTCATTGTTTCCAATTAACTAAGGGAACTAAAAAATAATCACGTCCTGCTTCCTTGTCTCCATGATTCTCTTCTAACCAGAGACATACTCGTCTTCCTGTATCATTCATTTCTTTCTGCTGGTGCTTGTGTTAAGACGCAGAATTGCTTGGTTAGCTGTTACACCTTCAGAAGGTGGCAGGCAAATAAAGCACATTAAAACCAGAGACAATTTGGGACAGTTAATGTCCTGTTTTTCTATGAAGTTTTTCTATGAAGTTTCTAGACTAGAGTTATTTAGCACAGTGATGATTTGATGAATGAATAATAATAAAACAACCATATATGAAATATTAAAATATTAACCATATATCTCTCCTTGTGATTGCTTAATGCACTTTTAAGGCATTTTCTGCTTATGACCAAGCTTTAGACATAGCAATCTCATACATTTTAGTGACTCTTAGCACTACAGGGATTGCTTGAACTATGTACTCATGCCTGTGATTTTGCGAAAAGACTTCCATTATTATTCTAAGAAAAGAAAAGGCTCCAAAATGGGGTAGACATACCTAAAATAGCAAAACATGGCTTGTCAAATTTTCAAGAACATCACTGAAGAAGAGACCCAGGAAGGCCATGCTATTTCTCCTGTGAACTTCTCAACTTTTGTAAAAAGTTCACTAGTGCAAGCCAACAGAATTATCAATCATAATGATAAATTGTTATGGACTATAATAACAATTTGGTAAAAAATCCACAATCTTTTTCTCTAGGCACACTGTCGATCACTCAACTTTTGTTCCCTTTTTCATGCACTCACACTTAGTTTCATTATTTCATATTTGCAAGGGTCCAGACTGACAATCACATTTTACTGGGAAAGTTTTCAGAAGGAAAGCCTGAAATATGGACCACTATACTGAATCATCACAAAAGGCCCAGCCACTAAACTAGGCACTACGTAGAAACAATCTGATTTGTTGCTACCTCAGGATTTAACAAAGGGTGTCATTTTGCTCTGTATATTCAAGCCTTTTCTCAAAAAGATTAGGATTCAAGGGAAATCCTCAATTAAATCACACTGTTCTCCTCATTTGCTACCTATCACATCAAAAGCCTTGATAGAGATAAAAAATAACTTAGAAGGAAAAAAAATTGATTGCTAAAATGTCACAAAGAACAACAAACAGAATAAGTTAGCAAGGGAGGAAATAAATGTCTGTGTTCGACTGGGCAGGTGAGTCAAAGGAAAGGCCCCTTCTATTTACCTTGGTGCAGGCTCTTGGGGGAGGGGACGTGAACTATTTAGTTAATTAAATATTTATCGAGCACTATATTTGTGTCAAACATAGCTGTATTTTCATGGAGGAGATGTTTAAGGTCGGTGAGCTTACTCTTGCACTCTCAATTCCAACTATTGGACTTTAGATAAATAAAACATAAAATGAATAAGTAACTATATGATAAAAAAAGACCCAGTATTGTTTCATGTAACTCTGTTAAGTTACAGAACTGATTACTGTAAATCAGTGACTTTGCTTCTGGTTACTGGAAAAGTTATTGGCAAAAGCCAGGCCAAGGTTTCCAGAGTCCCAGGGTAGTGCCGACTTCCCTCTTCTAAACCAATTGTAAAATATATTCATAAGCCAATAAGAAGAATGAGACTGTGAAACAAACAAACACACAAATGTCCAAAGTCATTCGTTTAAAACATTTTCCTTCTATGAAGAACTTCAGGGAGGTTGCGGTTTAAAAACAAGATAAAAATAAGACTAAGCAGAAGTTTTCTATCCATTCATGACGAAGTGAATTTCTCCACTGATGTTGAATGCTACCATTTAGAATCCCCTAATTTGTTTACTCAATCAAAGTATCTCTTGACTAAGTATGAATTTTTTCAGTAGCTTTATAGGAATTCACTTTTTTCACTTCTCTATTATTATGCAAAAATCAGAAATTGAAGATTTATCATTTCTATTCTCTTGATTTTGTGACCTTAAACTTTTTATTTAATATTGTTTAGCTAAATTGTTTCCTTGTTTCTAAAGTATCTAGAGAGGTCAGGTTGCACAATTGGCAAGTGATAAACCAAGTGATTAATTTAGACCTATAATTACTATTGCATTGATGAACAGGAGTCACATGCATTCTACACTGAGTTTCTTGGAAAGAGAGAAATAAAGCAATTCACATTAATTCATACATTGTTTACAGTGATTGTGCCAAAATGGCCATCTGTCTAGAACATTTTTTCATCTAATTAGAATTTGGCACATTGATTGGTTTTTCCTGACCAACACCCAAGTACCGGTCAACAGGTGTCTTTCATGGCACATTACCCACAAGAGAATGTTGACCATTGGTATTTTAGGAGGGAAACAATCTGTTTCTAAATACTGATCTAATCTAGTATTTTCTTTGAAATCTGAGACAACTTTCTTATAATTGTTAAGTTTTTTTTCCTGGTTTTAAATAGGTATTTTAACATTAAAAATGATGCTTTTATTAGCTTATATTTGCATATTATGTTTTCATTACATTTTCATATTCTTGGCAACTAACCTCCTTTTTATTACAATAATTAAGATCACCATTTCATTTTCTTTCCTACCTATTTCAACTTAATTCCACCTAATTTATGTTTTCATCACTTCTATTAGTTCCTTCTAATAGAGGTATTATATTCTTTGCACGGCTCAGAAAGATAGGACAAGCTAATGTGCTTTTGCAAACTAGTAAAACTGACAGGTATTACAATTATCTCCTTTATATGAAGCTATAACATTGCTTTATAGCTTCATCTGAAATCACAAAGATGTAATTTATTGTGACTAGTGCAAAGTTTATTGTTAAGAATTGTCAGTGCTTCCAGAAATCATAGCTTCTTAGCCACATTTCAACCATCCCTTCAGAGAAAGCTGCCAATAATTTAAGGGGACACAGGTCAGGTTTTGAGATAAGGACACACAGATCAGATTAAATAGATTATGTCTCTACCTTGGCTTAAACCCTGGAATGGCGCTCCTCAACCAAATAATCAAGCCTCAGATTTGTAGACTGAATTTCAAGATTTGCCTTGGCCAGGTCACAATTTTATTTTTCCATATACTCTACTCTTAATCATACCCAAGTATATCATTTTAAGACAATATCAAAGCCCACACTACAACTATAGAGTTGCTTATACTTTCTTCCTCTTACTTTCCCTTTGTTTCATATCAAAGTCCTATTCTTACCACACAGTCTTATTCATCATCACTTCCTCTTTAAAGCTTTCCCGGTGCCTAGGTTAGGTTTATCACTCTCACAGAGCTTTTCAAAGACACCCCCCCCCATTAAAGCATGTATATAATTTAGCCTTAGTTGTAATCGCATGTGTTCCCCTCTCCAATCTCAGTAATATGTGGCCAACCACAGAAATCTTTTCATTCTCTAAAACATTGCAAAGTGTATTAAATCAAGATGCAGGGATGCTACTTCCTCAAAAGCAGCGTTCTAGAGCACTTCACAATTTCTAACCTCATAAACAATGAATAAGTATCATCTGTTCTTGTCAAAAAATCTGCAGCTGAGGGTCATCAATTGGCAACCAACAGGCCCAAATTAAGCTTACACGTTAAGCCAACACTTTAAACCCAGGGACAACTTGTTAAAATTCTAGATTTGGCTTCTTCCGAAAAAATCTAAAAGCCCTGACTTCCTCAAGGACAGCCATCTGCTGAGGCAGGGGCAGGCTGGTTAGGCACAGCGTGCTTCTCTGTTTTACCACAAAAAACACTGATCTCTTCTCTCTCCCCACAATGAAGGGGCCCTTTGTCATTTATTATTATGTTTACATCTTCACTTCACTCTTTAATGATACATAAGTATTTCTCAACAGGGATGTGTTAAAAGTAAGAAAACAGAAATTTGACCAGGAATGCCATGTATTTTCTCTTTATTCATTGTTTTAAGTTATCCAGTTTAGTTTATATGTGCTTTTGAGTTGTCAATAATTGATTTATATTTTCACTTCCCTCAGAATAGTCAGGTAGGACTGTTTGAAGGGTAAGTCTACTGTTATTATCAGGATGGCAATACCTAACTTATTTTTTTCTCTTCAAGTGGAAAAGTCATAAAAAGTCAACAAAATAGACATAATGATTTGAGGGAGTTATTTTTTCTAAATACATGAGCAGTTGCCTCCAGACCTTCACTCAGGCCACTGAGAATTAAATCAACTCCTTCTATGCCTCTGACTGACAACCATTGGAACCTCATAACACTGCTCAAACCAGAAGGTCTACTGCTAGCCAGAATAACGTACTGGTCATAGCTAAGCAACAATGATCCAAAGCTAGTGATTAAAAAACTAAATGTAAAGGTTCCATGGGGTTAAAAACAAGATCCATTTACTTGGGCATAGCCTCCTAAAAGAAGGAATTTTACAGAGGCTGGCAATAGTTGAAAATTACTAAGGCTGCAAGCATTCCCCCTACAACAGAACCCAGAAAACTATTCTTTCAAAAAAAAAAAAAACAAACCCAAACATTTCCTCCTTTTGTCACTTAGGATGCACCAAGCACTGAGTTATTTTTCCCAGCTCAAAGAGACATGGATTGGTTGGCACAACAATCAGCCCCAACTCAACCATTAAGACAGCACATTTTTAGCTACAAGCATAATTTTGTGCTCAATTTTACCTTCAGTCTAAAACATTTGTATTCACAAAGTAGTTAGAAAATGCCTTAAAGTGAAGAAAAGTATAAACTCGGTAGGGGACTATAGACAGATAAGCAACAATTTGAATGGATGATAACGTAAGAACAGGAGGAGGAAGTGAAGTTTGCTTCATAGTCCTAAAGCTGTCTGTACTTATTGTGCTGGGTATACATACTCACGTGTTTGCAAAAGCAATGGGAAAAAATCACCTTATCTTCAAAACTCTTTTTATATAATTCAAAGACCAAGATGTTTCTGAGTTTCCAGCAGACCGAATATTTGAATGACAGCATTTTTCTTGTTGTACCCTAAAAGCAATCTATATATCATGTTTGGTTCTCTTTTTGACAAGCTAAAAAACAAGATTTTTCTAATCTGCTATATTTTACCCAAATAATACAGCAACAGCCTGTGGCCATACCACCTTGAACACACTCAACCTCATCAAATAATATGGCAATGTGGGATTCTGGTGCAAACAAAAAAGAAACTTTTAATGTCTGCATTTCTGTCCTTTAGAGAAACTGCTCTGAAACTTTTTAAACCAAGACCCAGAACAGAATATATATTTTATACAATGCCCTCATATACACAAAACTGAAATAAAATTTCATGCAACAATACATATTCTTACTGACTCCTGTACACCCCTACATTTTCAATTATGTTGCAATCTGTTTCATAATGATGAGTGCTTATTGTATCCCCACTAATGCAGGTTACATCATAACCTACAGTTTGAAAAAGTTTTAAAAAACTTTTGCCTTTAAAGCCATTTATAAGCATGTTTCTATTCAATGTATTAACTAAATGGTGCAGAGAAACAGGAAAAATTTTAACATTGATAAAAATATAAATGGTGGGACTTCTGGCCAAGATGGAGGTGTAGGTAGACATAATGTGCCTCCTCACACAACCAAGATAAGGACAACAACAATTTAGAAACAAAATAACCACCAGAAGTGACAGAAAATTGAACTGTATGGAAGTCGGACAACCAAGGAGATAAAACAAACACATTCATCCAGACCTGTAAGCTGGGTGGAGTTGGGCAGCTGGACGGAGAGGGGTTGCAGCATAAAAAGCAGTGGCACCAACTCAAAAGACACCTTGGGCATGCAAGACGACAGCCAGGGGACGCTGAGCGCAGGGTGGCAACAGGCAGATCCAGCTAGGCCATGATTGTGAAGCGGAGCACTGTTCACAAGGCAGCTGACTGGGTGGTCCCACATTCACACTCAGATAAACCAGGTGAAATTGGGGAGCAAGACAGACTGCGCAACCCAGGGCTCCAGTGCCTGGAAATAAAGCCTCAAAACACCGATTGAAAACACTTGTGGGGGTTGAGGTGCAGGGAGAGACTCTCAGCCTCACAGGAGAGTTCGTTGGAGAGACCCACAGGTTCCTAGAATGTACACAAGCCCACCCACCAAGGAATCAGCACCAGAGGGACCCAGCTTGCTTAGAGGAAGAGGCAGAGGGGACTGAGATCTGATAGACTGAGATCTGACAGAGAGTGGAGCAAGTGCCATTGTTTCCTCTCGGGCCCCGCCCCCACATACAGCATCAGGACCCAGCAACTTGGGCTGCCCTGCCCTGGTGAACACCTAAGGCTCTCCCCCTCATATGTAACAGGTGCAACAATGCAAAAAAAAAAAAAAAAAGGAGCAAATGGAAGAACAGATCAAAGTTCCACAGCAAATACAACTAAGCAATGAACAGATAGCCAACCTATCAGATGCACAGTTCAAAGCATTGGTGATCAGGGTGCTCACAGAACTGGTTGAATTTGGTTGCAAACTAGATGAACAAATGAAGGCTATGCTAAGTGAAATAAAGGAAAATGCACAGGGAACCAATAGTGATGGAAAAAGAACTGGGACTCAAATCAATGGAACGGACCAGAAGGAAGAAAGAAACAACCAAACAGAAAAGAATGAAGAAACAAGATTTCAAAAAAATGAGGAGAGGCTTAGGAACCTCCAGGACATCTTTAAACATTCCAACATCTGAATTATAGGGGGACCAGAAGGGGAAGAGGAAGAGAAACAAGTGGAAAACTTATTTGAACAAATAATAAAGGAGAACTTCCCTAAGCTGGCAAAGGAAATAGACTTCCAGGAAGTCCAGTAAGCTCAGAGAGTCCCAAAAAAGTTGGACCCAAGGAGGAACCCACAAAGGCACATCATAATTACATTAGCCAATATTAAAATGAAGGAGAGAATTCTAGAAGCAGCAAGAGATAAGGAGACAGTTACCTACAAAGGAGTTCCCATCAGATTGTCAGCTGATTTCTCAAAAGAGACCTTACGGGCAAGAAGGGGCTGGAAAGAAGTATTCCAAGTCATGAAAGGCAAGGACCTACATCCAAGATTGCTCTATCCAGCAAAACTTTCATTTGGAATGGAAGGGCAGATAAAGTGCTTCGCAGATAAGGTCAAGTTAAAGGAGTCCATCATCACCAAGCCCTTATTTTATGAAATGTTAAAGGGACTTATCTAAGAAAAAGAAGATAAAAAAACATGTATAGTAAAATGACAGCAAACTCACAGTTACTAACAACCACACCTAAAACAAAAACAGAAACAAAGTAAGCAAACAA